>JAWNPH010000032.1:935000-1225708 GCA_035047645.1 Drosophila merina
TAAGAAACTTTTTTGTTTTCCAAGCTATTACAACTGAATTCAACATTTATTTATTTGACATAGCCGTACATGATTTGTGAAAGTTTGATTTGGATCGGATCTCCATATCATATAGCTGCCATACAAACGACCGATATGAAAACAAGTCTTTGTAGGGAAAATTTTTATTTTTTTGCAACCTATTGCAACTGAATTCAACATTTATTCATTTGCTATAGCCATACATGATTTGTGAAAGTTTGATTCGGATCGGAGCTCTATATCATATAGCTGCCATACAAACGATCAATCAGATTTCAAGTCTTTGTATGGAAAATTTTTTTGTTTTCCAAGCTATTGCAACTGAATTCAACATTTATTTATTTGACATAGCCATACATGATTTGTGAAAGTTTGATTCGGATCGGATCTCTATATCATATAGCTGCCATACAAACGATCAATCAGATTTCAAGTCTTTGTATGGGAAACTTTTTTGTTTTCCAAGCTATTGCAACTGAATTCAACAGTTATTTATTTGACATAGCCATACATGATTTGTGAAAGTTTGATTGGGATCGGACCTCTATATCATATAGCTGCCATACAAACGACCGATATGAAAACAAATCAAAACGAAATGAAAACGATCAATCAGATTTCAAGTCTTTGTATGGAAAACTTTTTTGTTTTCCAAGCTATTGCAACTAAATTCACCATTTATTCATTTGACATAGCCATACATGATTTGTGAAAGTTTCTTTCGGATCGGAGCTCTATATCATATAGCTGCCATACAAACGATCAATCAGATTTCAAGTCTTTGTATGAGAAACTTTTTTGTTTTCCAAGCTATTACAACTGAATTCAACATTTGTTTATTTGACATAGCCATACATGATTTGTGAAAGTTTGATTTGGATCGGATCTCCATATCATATAGCTGCCATACAAACGACCGATATGAAAACAAGTCTTTGTAGGAAAATTTTTATTTTTTTGCAACCTATTGCAACTGAATTCAACATTTATTCATTTGCTATAGCCATACATGATTTGTGAAAGTTTGATTTGGATCGGATCTCTATATCATATATCTGCCATACAAACGATCAATCAGATTTCAAGTCTTTGTATGAGAAACTTTTTTGTTTTCCAAGCTATTACAACTGAATTCAACATTTATTCATTTGACATAGCCTTTCATGATTTGAGAAAGTTTGATTTGGATCGGATCTCTATATCATATAGCTGCCATACAAACGACCGATATGAAAACAAGTCTTTGTATGGAAAATTTTTTTGTTTTCCAACCTATTGCAACTGAAGTCAACATTTATTCATTTGACATAGCCGTTCATGATTTGAGAAAGTTTGATTTGGATCGGATCCCTATATCATTTAGCTGCCATACAAACGACCGATATGAAAACAAGTCTTTGTATGGAAAAATTTTTTCTTTTGCAGCCTATTGCAACGGAGTTCAACATTTATTCATTTGCTATAGCCATACATGATTTGTGAAAGTTTCTTTCGGATCGGAGCTCTATATCATATAGCTGCCATACAAACGATCAATCAGATTTCAAGTCTTTGTATGAGAAACTTTTTGTTTTCCAAGCTATTGCAACTGAATTCAACATTTATTTATTTGACATTGCCATACATGATTTGTGAAAGTTTGATTGGGATCGGATCTCTATATCATATAGCTGCCATACAAACGACCGATATAAGAACAAGTCTTTGAATGGAAAACTTTTTTGTTTTCCAAGCTATTACAACGGAGTTCAACATTTATTCATTTGCCATAGCCATACATAATTTGTGAAAGTTACTATATCATTTAGCTGCCATACAAACGACCGATATGAAAACAAGTCTTTGTATGGAAAAATTTTTTTTTTTGCAGCCTATTGCAACGGAGTTCAACATTTATTTATTTGCAATTGCCATACATGATTTGTGAAAGTTTGATTGGGATCGGATCTCTATATCATATAGCTGCCATACAAACGACCGATATAAGAACAAGTCTTTGAATGGAAAACTTTTTTGTTTTCCAAGCTATTACAACGGAGTTCAACATTTATTCATTTGCTATAGCCATACATGATTTGTGAAAGTTTGATTCGGATCGGAGCTCTATATCATATAGCTGCATACAGACGATCAATAAGATTTCAAGTTTTTGTATGGGAAACTTTTTTGTTTTCCAAGCTATTACAACTGAATTCACCATTTATTTATTTGACATAGCCATACATGATTTGTGAAAGTTTATTTCGGATCCGACCTCTATATCATATAGCTGTCATACAAACGACCGATATGAAAACAAGTCTTTGTATGGAAAATTTTTTTGTTTTCCAACCTATTGCAACTGAAGTCAATATTTATTCATTTGACATAGCCGTTCATGATTTGAGAAAGTTTGATTTGGATCGGATCCCTATATCATTTAGCTGCCATACAAACGACCGATATGAAAACAAGTCTTTGTATGGAAAAATTTTTTTTTTTGCAGCCTATTGCAACGGAGTTCAACATTTATTCATTTGCTATAGCCATACATGATTTGTGAAAGTTTGATTTGGATCGGAGCTCTATATCATATATCTGCCATACAAACGATCAATCAGATTTCAAGTCTTTGTATGAGAAACTTTTTGTTTTCCAAGCTATTACAATTGAATTCAACATTTATTCATTTGACATAGCCTTTCATGATTTGAGAAAGTTTGATTTGGATCGGATCCCTATATCATTTAGCTGCCATACAAACGACCGATATGAAAACAAGTCTTTGTATGGAAAAATTTTTTTTTTTTGCAGCCTATTGCAACGGAGTTCAACATTTATTTATTTGCAATTGCCATACATGATTTGTGAAAGTTTGATTGGGATCGGATCTCTATATCATATAGCTGCCATACAAACGACCGATATAAGAACAAGTCTTTGAATGGAAAACTTTTTGTTTTCCAAGCTATTACAACGGAGTTCAACATTTATTCATTTGCTATAGCCATACATAATTTGTGAAAGTTTGATTTGGATCGGATCCCTATATCATTTAGCTGCCATACAAACGACCGATATGAAAACAAGTCTTTGTATGGAAAAATTTTTTTTTTTTGCAGCCTATTGCAACGGAGTTCAACATTTATTTATTTGCAATTGCCATACATGATTTGTGAAAGTTTGATTGGGATCGGATCTCTATATCATATAGCTGCCATACAAACGACCGATATAAGAACAAGTCTTTGAATGGAAAACTTTTTTGTTTTCCAAGCTATTACAACGGAGTTCAACATTTATTCATTTGCTATAGCCATACATGATTTGTGAAAGTTTGATTCGGATCGGAGCTCTATATCATATAGCTGCATACAGACGATCAATAAGATTTCAAGTTTTTGTATGGGAAACTTTTTGTTTTCCAAGCTATTACAACTGAATTCACCATTTATTTATTTGACATAGCCATACATGATTTGTGAAAGTTTATTTCGGATCCGACCTCTATATCATATAGCTGTCATACAAACGACCGATATGAAAACAAGTCTTTGTATGGAAAATTTTTTTGTTTTCCAACCTATTGCAACTGAAGTCAATATTTATTCATTTGACATAGCCGTTCATGATTTGAGAAAGTTTGATTTGGATCGGATCCCTATATCATTTAGCTGCCATACAAACGACCGATATGAAAACAAGTCTTTGTATGGAAAAATTTTTTTTTTTTGCAGCCTATTGCAACGGAGTTCAACATTTATTCATTTGCTATAGCCATACATGATTTGTGAAAGTTTGATTTGGATCGGAGCTCTATATCATATATCTGCCATACAAACGATCAATCAGATTTCAAGTCTTTGTATGAGAAACTTTTTTGTTTTCCAAGCTATTACAATTGAATTCAACATTTATTCATTTGACATAGCCTTTCATGATTTGAGAAAGTTTGATTTGGATCGGATCCCTATATCATTTAGCTGCCATACAAACGACCGATATGAAAACAAGTCTTTGTATGGAAAAATTTTTTTTTGCAGCCTATTGCAACGGAGTTCAACATTTATTTATTTGCAATTGCCATACATGATTTGTGAAAGTTTGATTGGGATCGGATCTCTATATCATATAGCTGCCATACAAACGACCGATATAAGAACAAGTCTTTGAATGGAAAACTTTTTTGTTTTCCAAGCTATTGCAACTGAATTCAACATTTATTCATTTGACATAGCCTTTCATGATTTGAGAAAGTTTGATTTGGATCGGATCCCTATATTATATAGCTGCCATACAAACGACCGATATGGAAACAAGTCTTTGTATGGAAAATTTTTTTTTTTTTGCAACCTATTGCAACGGAGTTCAACATTTATTCATTTGCTATAGCCATACATAATTTGTGAAAGTTTGATTTGGATCGGAGCTCTATATCATATAGCTGCCATACAAACGATCAATCAGATTTCAAGTCTTTGTATGAGAAACTTTTTGTTTTCCAAGCTATTACAACTGAATACAACATTTATTTATTTGCAATTGCCATACATGATTTGTGAAAGTTTGATTGGGATCGGATCTCTATATCATATAGCTGCCATACAAACGACCGATATAAGAACAAGTCTTTGAATGGAAAACTTTTTGTTTTTCTAAGCTATTACAACGGAGTTCAACATTTATTCATTTGCTATAGCCATACATAATTTGTGAAAGTTTGATTTGGATCGGATCCCTATATCATATAGCTGCCATACAAACGATCAATCAGATTTCAAGTCTTTGTATGGGAAACTTTTTTGTTTTCCAAGCTATTACAACTGAATTCAACATTGATTCATTTGACATAGCCGTACATGATTTGAGAAAGTTTGATTTGGATCGGATCTCCATATCATATAGCTGCCATACAAACGACCGATATGAAAACAAGTCTTTGTATGGAAAAAATTTTTTTTTTTGCAGCCTATTGCAACGGAGTTCAACATTTATTCATTTGCTATAGCCATACATGATTTGTGAAAGTTTGATTTGGATCGGAGCTCTATATCATATATCTGCCATACAAACGATCAATCAGATTTCAAGTCTTTGTATGAGAAACTTTTTTGTTTTCCAAGCTATTACAACTGAATTCAACATTTATTCATTTGACATAGCCTTTCATGATTTGAGAAAGTTTGATTTGGATCGGATCCCTATATTATATAGCTGCCATACAAACGACCGATATGGAAACAAGTCTTTGTATGGAAAATTTTTTTTTTTTGCAACCTATTGCAACGGAGTTCAACATTTATTCATTTGCTATAGCCATACATAATTTGTGAAAGTTTGATTTGGATCGGAGCTCTATATCATATAGCTGCCATACAAACGATCAATCAGATTTCAAGTCTTTGTATAAGAAACTTTTTTGTTTTCCAAGCTAATACAACTGAATTCAACATCTATTTATTTGCAATTGCCATACATGATTTGTGAAAGTTTGATTGGGATCGGATCTCTATATCATATAGCTGCCATACAAACGACCGATATAAGAACAAGTCTTTGAATGGAAAACTTTTTTGTTTTCCAAGCTATTACAACGGAGTTCAACATTTATTCATTTGCTATAGCCATACATAATTTGTGAAAGTTTGATTTGGATCGGATCCCTATATCATATAGCTGCCATACAAACGACCGATATGAAAACAAGTCTTTGTATGGAAAAATTTTTTTTTGCAGCCTATTGCAACGGAGTTCAACATTTATTCATTTGCTATAGCCATACATGATTTGTGAAAGTTTGATTTGGATCGGAGCTCTATATCATATATCTGCCAGACAAACGATCAATCAGATTTCAAGTCTTTGCATGAGAAACTTTTTTGTTTTCCAAGCTATTACAACTGAATTCATATATTCTTCATTTGACATAGCCTTTCATGATTTGAGAAAGTTTGATTTGGATCGGATCCCTATATCATATAGCTGCCATACAAACGACCGTTATGGAAACAAGTCTTTGTATGGAAAATTTTTTTTTTTTGCAACCTATTGCAACGGAGTTCAACATTTATTCATTTGCTATAGCCATACATAATTTGTGAAAGTTTGATTTGGATCGGAGCTCTATATCATATAGCTGCCATAAAAACGATCAATCAGATTTCAAGTCTTTGTATGAGAAACTTTTTGTTTTCCAAGCTATTACAACTGAACTCAACATTTATTTATTTGACATAGCCATACATGATTTGTGAAAGTTTGATTCGGATCGGAGCTCTATATCATATAGCTGCCATACAAACGATCAATCGGATTTCAAGTCTTTGTATGGGAAACTTTTTTGTTTTCCAAGCTATTACAACTGAATTCAACATTTATTTATTTGACATAGCCATACATGATTAGTAAAAGTTTGATTCGGATCGGACCTCTATATCATATAGCTGCCATACAAACGACCGATATGAAAACAAATCAAAACGAAATGAAAACGATCAATCAGATTTCAAGTCTTTGTATGGAAAACTTTTTTGTTTTCCAAGCTATTACAACGGAGTTCAACATTTATTCATTTGCTATAGCCATACATAATTTGTGAAAGTTTGATTTGGATCGGATCCCTATATCATATAGCTGCCATACAAACGACCGATATGAAAACAAGTCTTTGTATGGAAAAATTTTTTTTTTGCAGCCTATTGCAACGGAGTTCAACATTTATTCATTTGCTATAGCCATACATGATTTGTGAAAGTTTGATTTGGATCGGAGCTCTATATCATATATCTGCCAGACAAACGATCAATCAGATTTCAAGTCTTTGCATGAGAAACTTTTTGTTTTCCAAGCTATTACAACTGAATTCAAATATTATTCATTTGACATAGCCGTTCATGATTTGAGAAAGTTTGATTTGGATCGGATCCCTATATCATATAGCTGCCATACAAACGACCGTTATGGAAACAAGTCTTTGTATGGAAAATTTTTTTTTTTGCAACCTATTGCAAAGGAGTTCAACATTTATTCATTTGCTATAGCCATACATAATTTGTGAAAGTTTGATTTGGATCGGAGCTCTATATCATATAGCTGCCATAAAAACGATCAATCAGATTTCAAGTCTTTGTAAGGGAAACTTTTTTGTTTTCCAAGCTATTACAACTGAACTCAACATTTATTTATTTAACATAGCCATACATGATTTGTGAAAGTTTGATTCGGATCGGAGCTCTATATCATATAGCTGCCATACAAACGATCAATCGGATTTCAAGTCTTTGTATGAGAAACTTTTTTGTTTTCCAAGCTATTACAACTGAATTCAACATTTATTTATTTGACATAGCCATACATGATTTGTGAAAGTTTGATTCGGATCGGACCTCTATATCATATAGCTGCCATACAAACGACCGATATGAAAACAAATCAAAACGAAATGAAAACGATCAATCAGATTTCAAGTCTTTGTATGGAAAACTTTTTTGTTTTCCAAGCTATTACAACTAAATTCACCATTTATTCATTTGACATAGCCATACATGATTTGTGAAAGTTTATTTCGGATCGGAGCTCTATATCATATAGCTGCCATACAAACGATCAATCGGATTTCAAGTCTTTGTATGGGAAACTTTTTTGTATTCCAAGCTATTACAACTGAATTCAAAATTTATTCATTTGACATTGCCATACATGATTTGTGAAAGTTTGATTTGGATCGGATCTCCATATCATATAGCTGCCATACAAACGACCGATATGAAAACAAGTCTTTGTAGGGAAATTTTTTTTTTTTTGCAACCTATTGCAACTGAATTCAACAATTATTCATTTGCTATAGCCATACATGATTTGTGAAAGTTTGATTCGGATCGGAGCTCTATATCATATAGCTGCCATACAAACGACCGATATGAAAACAAATCAAAACGAAATGAAAACGATCAATCAGATTTCAAGTTTTTGTATGGGAAACTTTTTGTTTTCCAAGCTATTACAACTGAATTCACCATTTATTTATTTGAAATAGCTATACATGATTTGTGAAAGTTTGATTCGGATCGGATCTCTATATCATATAGCTGCCATACAAACGACCGATATGGAAACAAGTCTGTGTATGAGAAACTTTTTTGTTTTTCAACCTATTGCAACTAAATTCAACATTTATTCATTTGACATAGCCATACATAATTTGTGAAAGTTTATTTCGGATCCGACCACTATATCATATAGCTGTCATACAAACGACCTATATGAAAACAAGTCTTTGTTTGGAAAATTTTTTTGTTTTCCAACCTATTGCAACTGAAGTCAACATTTATTCATTTGACATAGCCGTTCATGATTTGAAAAAGTTTGATTTGGATCGGATCCCTATATCATATAGCTGCCATACAAACGACCGATATGGAAACAAGTCTTTGTATGGAAAATTTTTTTTTTTTGCAACCTATTGCAAAGGAGTTCAACATTTATTCATTTGCTATAGATATACATAATTTGTGAAAGTTTGATTTGGATCGGAGCTCTATATCATATAGCTGCCATACAAACGATCAATCAGATTTCAAGTCTTTGTATGAGAAACTTTTTTGTTTTCCAAGCTATTACAACTGAATTCAACATTTATTTATTTGCAATTGCCATACATGATTTGTGAAAGTTTGATTGGGATCGGATCTCTATATCATATAGCTGCCATACAAACGACCGATATAAGAACAAGTCTTTGAATGGAAAACTCTTGTGTTTTCCAAGCTATTACAACGGAGTTCAACATTTATTCATTTGCTATAGCCATACATAATTTGTGAAAGTTTGATTTGGATCGGATCCCTATATCATATAGCTGCCATACAAACGACCGATATGAAAACAAGTCTTTGTATGGAAAAATTTTTTTTTTGCAGCCTATTGCAACGGAGTTCAACATTTATTCATTTGCTATAGCCATACATGATTTGTGAAAGTTTGATTTGGATCGGAGCTCTATATCATATATCTGCCATACAAACGATCAATCAGATTTCAAGTCTTTGTATGAGAAACTTTTTTGTTTTCCAAGCTATTACAACTGAATTCAAAATTTATTCATTTGACATAGCCGTTCATGATTTGAGAAAGTTTGATTTGGATCGGATCCCTATATCATATAGCTGCCATACAAACGACCGTTATGGAAACAAGTCTTTGTATGGAAAATTTTTTTTTTTGCAACCTATTGCAACGGAGTTCAACATTTATTCATTTGCTATAGCCATACATAATTTGTGAAAGTTTGATTTGGATCGGAGCTCTATATCATATAGCTGCCATAAAAACGATCAATCAGATTTCAAGTCTTTGTATGAGAAACTTTTTTGTTTTCCAAGCTATTACAACTGAACTCAACATTTATTTATTTGACATAGCCATACATGATTTGTGAAAGTTTGATTCGGATCGGAGCTCTATATCATATAGCTGCCATACAAACGATCAATCGGATTTCAAGTCTTTGTATGGGAAACTTTTTTGTTTTCCAAGCTATTACAACTGAATTCAACATTTATTTATTTGACATAGCCATACATGATTTGTGAAAGTTTGATTCGGATCGGACCTCTATATCATATAGCTGCCATACAAACGACCGATATGAAAACAAATCAAAACGAAATGAAAACGATCAATCAGATTTCAAGTCTTTGTATGGAAAACTTTTTTGTTTTCCAAGCTATTACAACGGAGTTCAACATTTATTCATTTGCTATAGCCATACATAATTTGTGAAAGTTTGATTTGGATCGGATCCCTATATCATATAGCTGCCATACAAACGACCGATATGAAAACAAGTCTTTGTATGGAAAAAATTTTTTTTTTGCAGCCTATTGCAACGGAGTTCAACATTTATTCATTTGCTATAGCCATACATGATTTGTGAAAGTTTGATTTGGATCGGAGCTCTATATCATATATCTGCCAGACAAACGATCAATCAGATTTCAAGTCTTTGCATGAGAAACTTTTTTGTTTTCCAAGCTATTACAACTGAATTCAAATATTATTCATTTGACATAGCCGTTCATGATTTGAGAAAGTTTGATTGGGATCGGATCTCTATATCATATAGCTGCCATACAAACGACCGATATAAGAACAAGTCTTTGAATGGAAAACTCTTGTGTTTTCCAAGCTATTACAACGGAGTTCATTATTTATTCATTTGCTATAGCCATACATAATTTGTGAAAGTTTGATTTGGATCGGATCCCTATATCATATAGCTGCCATACAAACGACCGATATGAAAACAAGTCTTTGTATGGAAAATTTTTTTTTTTTGCAACCTATTGCAACGGAGTTCAACATTTATTCATTTGCTATAGCCATACATGATTTGTGAAAGTTTGATTTGGATCGGAGCTCTATATCATATATCTGCCATACAAACGATCAATCAGATTTCAAGTCTTTGTATGAGAAACTTTTTTTGTTTTCCAAGCTATTACAACTGAATTCAAAATTTATTCATTTGACATAGCCGTTCATGATTTGAGAAAGTTTGATTTGGATCGGATCCCTATATCATATAGCTGCCATACAAACGACCGTTATGGAAACAAGTCTTTGTATGGAAAATTTTTTTTTTTTTTGCAACCTATTGCAACGGAGTTCAACATTTATTCATTTGCTATAGCCATACATAATTTGTGAAAGTTTGATTTGGATCGGAGCTCTATATCATATAGCTGCCATAAAAACGATCAATCAGATTTCAAGTCTTTGTATGAGAAACTTTTTGTTTTCCAAGCTATTACAACTGAACTCAACATTTATTTATTTGACATAGCCATACATGATTTGTGAAAGTTTGATTCGGATCGGAGCTCTATATCATATAGCTGCCATACAAACGATCAATCGGATTTCAAGTCTTTGTATGGGAAACTTTTTTGTTTTCCAAGCTATTACAACTGAATTCAACATTTATTTATTTGACATAGCCATACATGATTTGTGAAAGTTTGATTCGGATCGGACCTCTATATCATATAGCTGCCATACAAACGACCGATATGAAAACAAATCAAAACGAAATGAAAACGATCAATCAGATTTCAAGTCTTTGTATGGAAAACTTTTTTGTTTTCCAAGCTATTACAACGGAGTTCAACATTTATTCATTTGCTATAGCCATACATAATTTGTGAAAGTTTGATTTGGATCGGATCCCTATATCATATAGCTGCCATACAAACGACCGATATGAAAACAAGTCTTTGTATGGAAAAATTTTTTTTTTGCAGCCTATTGCAACGGAGTTCAACATTTATTCATTTGCTATAGCCATACATGATTTGTGAAAGTTTGATTTGGATCGGAGCTCTATATCATATATCTGCCAGACAAACGATCAATCAGATTTCAAGTCTTTGCATGAGAAACTTTTTTGTTTTCCAAGCTATTACAACTGAATTCAAATATTATTCATTTGACATAGCCGTTCATGATTTGAGAAAGTTTGATTTGGATCGGATCCCTATATCATATAGCTGCCATACAAACGACCGTTATGGAAACAAGTCTTTGTATGGAAAATTTTTTTTTTTTGCAACCTATTGCAAAGGAGTTCAACATTTATTCATTTGCTATAGCCATACATAATTTGTGAAAGTTTGATTTGGATCGGAGCTCTATATCATATAGCTGCCATAAAAACGATCAATCAGATTTCAAGTCTTTGTATGAGAAACTTTTTTGTTTTCCAAGCTATTACAACTGAACTCAACATTTATTTATTTGACATAGCCATACATGATTTGTGAAAGTTTGATTCGGATCGGAGCTCTATATCATATAGCTGCCATACAAACGATCAATCGGATTTCAAGTCTTTGTATGGGAAACTTTTTGTTTTCCAAGCTATTACAACTGAATTCAACATTTATTTATTTGACATAGCCATACATGATTTGTGAAAGTTTGATTCGGATCGGACCTCTATATCATATAGCTGCCATACAAACGACCGATATGAAAACAAATCAAAACGAAATGAAAACGATCAATCAGATTTCAAGTCTTTGTATGGAAAACTTTTTTGTTTTCCAAGCTATTACAACGGAGTTCAACATTTATTCATTTGCTATAGCCATACATAATTTGTGAAAGTTTGATTTGGATCGGATCCCTATATCATATAGCTGCCATACAAACGACCGATATGAAAACAAGTCTTTGTATGGAAAAATTTTTTTTTTGCAGCCTATTGCAACGGAGTTCAACATTTATTCATTTGCTATAGCCATACATGATTTGTGAAAGTTTGATTTGGATCGGAGCTCTATATCATATATCTGCCAGACAAACGATCAATCAGATTTCAAGTCTTTGCATGAGAAACTTTTTTGTTTTCCAAGCTATTACAACTGAATTCAAATATTATTCATTTGACATAGCCGTTCATGATTTGAGAAAGTTTGATTTGGATCGGATCCCTATATCATATAGCTGCCATACAAACGACCGTTATGGAAACAAGTCTTTGTATGGAAAATTTTTTTTTTGCAACCTATTGCAAAGGAGTTCAACATTTATTCATTTGCTATAGCCATACATAATTTGTGAAAGTTTGATTTGGATCGGAGCTCTATATCATATAGCTGCCATAAAAACGATCAATCAGATTTCAAGTCTTTGTATGAGAAACTTTTTTGTTTTCCAAGCTATTACAACTGAATTCAACATTTATTTATTTGACATAGCCATACATGATTTGTAAAAGTTTGATTCGGATCGGAGCTCTATATCATATAGCTGCCATACAAACGATCAATCGGATTTCAAGTCTTTGTATGGGAAACTTTTTTGTTTTCCAAGCTATTACAACTGAATTCAACATTTATTTATTTGACATAGCCATACATGATTTGTGAAAGTTTGATTCGGATCGGACCTCTATATCATATAGCTGCCATACAAACGACCGATATGAAAACAAATCAAAACGAAATGAAAACGATCAATCAGATTTCAAGTCTTTGTATGGAAAACTTTTTTGTTTTCCAAGCTATTACAACTAAATTCACCATTTATTCATTTGACATAGCCATACATGATTTGTGAAAGTTTATTTCGGATCGGAGCTCTATATCATATAGCTGCCATACAAACGATCAATCAGATTTCAAGTCTTTGTATGGGAAACTTTTTTGTATTCCAAGCTATTACAACTGAATTCAACATTTATTCATTTGACATTGCCATACATGATTTGTGAAAGTTTGATTTGGATCGGATCTCCATATCATATAGCTGCCATACAAACGACCGATATGAAAACAAGTCTTTGTAGGGAAAATTTTTTTTTTTTTGCAACCTATTGCAACTGAATTCAACAATTATTCATTTGCTATAGCCATACATGATTTGTGAAAGTTTGATTCGGATCGGAGCTCTATATCATATAGCTGCATACAAACGATCAATCGGATTTCAAGTTTTTGTATGGGAAACTTTTTTGTTTTCCAAGCTATTACAACTGAATTCACCATTTATTTATTTGAAATAGCTATACATGATTTGTGAAAGTTTGATTCGGATCGGATCTCTATATCATATAGCTGCCATACAAACGACCGATATGGAAACAAGTCTGTGTATGAGAAACTTTTTTGTTTTTCAACCTATTGCAACTAAATTCAACATTTATTCATTTGACATAGCCATACATAATTTGTGAAAGTTTATTTCGGATCCGACCACTATATCATATAGCTGTCATACAAACGACCTATATGAAAACAAGTCTTTGTATGGAAAATTTTTTGTTTTCCAACCTATTGCAACTGAAGTCAACATTTATTCATTTGACATAGCCGTTCATGATTTGAAAAAGTTTGATTTGGATCGGATCCCTATATCATATAGCTGCCATACAAACGACCGATATGGAAACAAGTCTTTGTATGGAAAATTTTTTTTTTTTGCAACCTATTGCAAAGGAGTTCAACATTTATTCATTTGCTATAGATATACATAATTTGTGAAAGTTTGATTTGGATCGGAGCGCTATATCATATAGCTGCCATACAAACGATCAATCAGATTTCAAGTCTTTGTATGAGAAACTTTTTTGTTTTCCAAGCTATTACAACTGAATTCAACATTTATTTATTTGACATAGCCATACATGATTTGTAAAAGTTTGATTCGGATCGGACCTCTATATCATATAGCTGCCATACAAACGACCGATATGAAAACAAATCAAAACGAAATGAAAACGATCAATCAGATTTCAAGTCTTTGTATGGAAAACCTTTTGTTTTCCAAGCTATTATAACTAAATTCACCATTTATTCATTTGACATAGCCATACATGATTTGTGAAAGTTTGATTCGGATCGGAGCTCTATATCATATAGCTGCCATACAAACGACCGATATAAGAACAAGTCTTTGTATGGAAAACTTTTTTGTTTTCCAAGCTATTACAACTGAACTCAACATTTATTTATTTGACATAGCCGTACATGATTTGTGAAAGTTTGATTCGGATCGGAGCTCTATATCATATAGCTGCCATACAAACGATCAATCGGATTTCAAGTCTTTGTATGGGAAACTTTTTTGTTTTCCAAGCTATTACAACTGAATTCAACATTTATTTATTTGACATAGCCATACATGATTTGTGAAAGTTTGATTCGGATCGGACCTCTATATCATATAGCTGCCATACAAACGACCGATATGAAAACAAATCAAAACGAAATGAAAACGATCAATCAGATTTCAAGTCTTTGTATGGAAAACTTTTTTGTTTTCCAAGCTATTACAACTAAATTCACCATTTATTCATTTGACATAGCCATACATGATTTGTAAAAGTTTATTTCGGATCGGAGCTCTATATCATATAGCTGCCATACAAACGATCAATCAGATTTCAAGTCTTTGTATGGACAATTTTTTTGTTTTCCAAGCTATTACAACTGAATTCAACATTTATTTATTTGACATAGCCATACATGATTTGTGAAAGTTTGATTCGGATCGGAGCTCTTTATCATATAGCTGCCATACAAATGACCGATATGAAAACAAATCAAATCGAAATGAAAACGATCAATCAGATTTCAAGTCTTTGTATGGAAATCTTTTTTGTTTTCCAAGCTATTAGAACTAAATTCACCATTTATTCATTTGACATAGCCATACATGATTTGTGAAAGTTTATTTCGGATCGGAGCTCTATATCATATAGCTGCCATACAAACGATCAATCAGATTTCAAGTCTTTGTATGGACAATTTTTTTGTTTTCCAAGCTATTACAACTGAACTCAACATTTATATATTTGACATAGCCATACATGATTTGTGAAAGTTTGATTCGGATCGGAGCTCTATATCATATAGCTGCCATACAAACGATCAATCGGATTTCAAGTCTTTGTATGGGAAACTTTATTGTTTTCCAAGCTATTACAACTGAATTCAACATTTATTTATTTGACATAGCCATACATGATTTGTGAAAGCTTGATTTGGATCGGATCTCTATATCATATAGCTGCCATACAAACGACCGATATGAAAACAAATCAAAACGAAATGAAAACGATCAATCAGATTTCAAGTCTTTGTATGGAAAACTTTTTTGTTTTCCAAGCTATTACAACTAAATTCACCATTTATTCATTTGACATAGCCATACATGATTTGTGAAAGTTTATTTCGGATCGGAGCTCTATATCATATAGCTGCCATACAAACGATCAATCAGATTTCAAGTCTTTGTATGGGAAACTTTTTTGTTTTCCAAGCTATTACAACTGAATTCAACATTTATTCATTTGCTATAGCCATACATGATTTGTGAAAGTTTGATTCGGATCGGAGCTCTATATCATATAGCTGCATACAAACGATCAATCGGATTTCAAGTTTTTGTATGGGAAACTTTTTTGTTTTCCAAGCTATTACAACTGAATTCACCATTTATTTATTTGAAATAGCTATACATGATTTGTGAAAGTTTGATTCGGATCGGATCTCTATATCATATAGCTGCCATACAAACGACCGATATGGAAACAAGTCTGTGTATGAGAAACTTTTTTGTTTTTCAACCTATTGCAACTAAATTCAACATTTATTCATTTGACATAGCCATACATAATTTGTGAAAGTTTATTTCGGATCCGACCACTATATCATATAGCTGTCATACAAACGACCTATATGAAAACAAGTCTTTGTATGAAAAATTTTTTGTTTTCCAACCTATTGCAACTGAAGTCAACATTTATTCATTTAACATAGCCGTTCATGATTTGAAAAAGTTTGATTTGGATCGGATCCCTATATCATATAGCTGCCATACAAACGACCGATATGGAAACAAGTCTTTGTATGGAAAATTTTTTTTTTTTTGCAACCTATTGCAAAGGAGTTCAACATTTATTCATTTGCTATAGATATACATAATTTGTGAAAGTTTGATTTGGATCGGAGCTCTATATCATATAGCTGCCATACAAACGATCAATCAGATTTCAAGTCTTTGTATGAGAAACTTTTTTGTTTTCCAAGCTATTACAACTGAATTCAACATTTATTTATTTGACATAGCCATACATGATTTGTAAAAGTTTGATTCGGATCGGACCTCTATATCATATAGCTGCCATACAAACGACCGATATGAAAACAAATCAAAACGAAATGAAAACGATCAATCAGATTTCAAGTCTTTGTATGGAAAACCTTTTGTTTTCCAAGCTATTATAACTAAATTCACCATTTATTCATTTGACATAGCCATACATGATTTGTGAAAGTTTGATTCGGATCGGAGCTCTATATCATATAGCTGCCATACAAACGACCGATATAAGAACAAGTCTTTGTATGGAAAACTTTTTTGTTTTCCAAGCTATTACAACTGAATTCAACATTTATTTATTTGACATAGCCGTACATGATTTGTGAAAGTTTGATTCGGATCGGAGCTCTATATCATATAGCTGCCATACAAACGATCAATCGGATTTCAAGTCTTTGTATAGAAAACTTTTTTGTTTTCCAAGCTATTACAACTGAATTCAACATTTATTTATTTGACATAGCCATACATGATTTGTGAAAGTTTGATTCGGATCGGACCTCTATATCATATAGCTGCCATACAAACGACCGATATGAAAACAAATCAAAACGAAATGAAAACGATCAATCAGATTTCAAGTCTTTGTATGGAAAACTTTTTTGTTTTCCAAGCTATTACAACTAAATTCACCATTTATTCATTTGACATAGCCATACATGATTTGTAAAAGTTTATTTCGGATCGGAGCTCTATATCATATAGCTCCCATACAAACGATCAATCAGATTTCAAGTCTTTGTATGGACAATTTTTTTGTTTTCCAAGCTATTACAACTGAATTCAACATTTATTTATTTGACATAGCCATACATGATTTGTGAAAGTTTGATTCGGATCGGAGCTCTTTATCATATAGCTGCCATACAAATGACCGATATGAAAACAAATCAAATCGAAATGAAAACGATCAATCAGATTTCAAGTCTTTGTATGGAAAACTTTTTTGTTTTCCAAGCTATTAGAACTAAATTCACCATTTATTCATTTGACATAGCCATACATGATTTGTGAAAGTTTATTTCGGATCGGAGCTCTATATCATATAGCTGCCATACAAACGATCAATCAGATTTCAAGTCTTTGTATGGACAATTTTTTTGTTTTCCAAGCTATTACAACTGAACTCAACATTTATATATTTGACATAGCCATACATGATTTGTGAAAGTTTGATTCGGATCGGAGCTCTATATCATATAGCTGCCATACAAACGATCAATCGGATTTCAAGTCTTTGTATGGGAAACTTTTTTGTTTTCCAAGCTATTACAACTGAATTCAACATTTATTTATTTGACATAGCCATACATGATTTGTGAAAGTTTGATTTGGATCGGATCTCTATATCATATAGCTGCCATACAAACGACCGATATGAAAACAAATCAAAACGAAATGAAAACGATCAATCAGATTTCAAGTCTTTGTATGGAAAACTTTTTTGTTTTCCAAGCTATTACAACTAAATTCACCATTTATTCATTTGACATAGCCATACATGATTTGTGAAAGTTTATTTCGGATCGGAGCTCTATATCATATAGCTGTCATACAAACGATCAATCAGATTTCAAGTCTTTGTATGGGAAACTTTTTTGTTTTCCAAGCTATTACAACTGAATTCAACATTTATTCATTTGCTATAGCCATACATGATTTGTGAAAGTTTGATTTGGATCGGATCTCCATATCATATAGCTGCCATACAAACGACCGATATGAAAACAAGTCTTTGTAGGGAAAATTTTTATTTTTTTGCAACTTATTGCAACTGAATTCAACATTTATTCATTTGCTATAGCCATACATGATTTGTGAAAGTTTGATTCCGATCGGAGCTCTATATCATATAGCTGCCGTACAAACGATCAATCAGATTTCAAGTCTTTGTATGGGAAACTTTTTGTTTTCCAAGCTATTACAACTGAATTCAACATTTATTTATTTGACATGATTTTTGAAAGTTTGATTTGGATCGGAGCTCTATATCATATAGCTGCCATACAAATGATCAATCAGATTTCAAGTCTTTGTATGGGAAACTTTTTTGTTTTCAAAGCTATTACAACTGAATTCAACATTTATTCATTTGACATAGCCGTACATGATTTGAGAAAGTTTGATTTGGATCGGATTTCCATATCATATAGCTGCCATACAAACGACCAATATGAAAACAAGTCTTTGTATGGAAAATTTTTATTTTTTTGCAACCTATTGCAACTGAATTCAACATTTATTCATTTGCTATAGCCATACATGATTTGTGAAAGTTTGATTTGGATCGGATCTCCATATCATATAGCTGCCATACAAACGACCGATATGAAAACAAGTCTTTGTATGGAAAATTTTTTTTTTTTTGCAACCTATTGCAACTGAATTCAACAATTATTCATTTGACATAGCCATACATGATTTGTGAAAGTTTGATTCGGATCGGAGCTCTATATCATATAGCTGCATACAAACGATCAAAGAGATTTCAAGTTTTTGTATGGGAAACTTTTTTGTTTTCCAAGCTATTACAACTGAATTCACCATTTATTTATTTGAAATTGCTATACATGATTTGTGAAAGTTTGATTTGGATCGGATCTCCATATCATATAGCTGCCATACAAACGACCGATATGAAAACAAGTCATTGTAGGGAAAATTTTTTTTTTTTTGCAACCTATTGCAACTGAATTCAACATTTATTCATTTGCTATAGCCATACATGATTTGTGAAAGTTTTATTCCGATCGGAGCTCTATATCATATAGCTGCCATACAAACGATCAATCAGATTTCAAGTCTTTGTATGAGAAACTTTTTTGTTTTCCAAGCTATTACAACTGAATTCAAAATTTATTCATTTGACATAGCCATACATGATTTGTGAAAGTTTGATTCGGATCGGACCTCTATATCATATAGCTGCCATACAAACGACCGAGATGAAAACAAATCAAAACGAAATGAAAACGATCAATCAGATTTCAAGTCTTTGTATGGAAAACTTTTTTGTTTTCCAAGCTATTACAACTAAATTCACCATTTATTCATTTGACATAGCCATACATGATTTGTAAAAGTTTATTTTGGATCGGAGCTCTATATCATATAGCTGCCATACAAACGATCAATCAGATTTCAAGTCTTTGTATGGACAATTTTTTTGTTTTCCAAGCTATTACAACTGAATTCAACATTTATTTATTTGACATAGCCATACATGATTTGTGAAAGTTTGATTCGGATCGGAGCTCTTTATCATATAGCTGCCATACAAATGACCGATATGAAAACAAATCAAATCGAAATGAAAACGATCAATCAGATTTCAAGTCTTTGTATGGAAAACTTTTTTGTTTTCCAAGCTATTAGAACTAAATTCACCATTTATTCATTTGACATAGCCATACATGATTTGTGAAAGTTTATTTCGGATCGGAGCTCTATATCATATAGCTGCCATACAAACGATCAATCAGATTTCAAGTCTTTGTATGGACAATTTTTTTGTTTTCCAAGCTATTACAACTGAACTCAACATTTATATATTTGACATAGCCATACATGATTTGTGAAAGTTTGATTCGGATCGGAGCTCTATATCATATAGCTGCCATACAAACGATCAATCGGATTTCAAGTCTTTGTATGGGAAACTTTTTTGTTTTCCAAGCTATTACAACTGAATTCAACATTTATTTATTTGACATAGCCATACATGATTTGTGAAAGTTTGATTCGGATCGGACCTCTATATCATATAGCTGCCATACAAACGACCGATATGAAAACAAATCAAAACGAAATGAAAACGATCAATCAGTTTTCAAGTCTTTGTATGGAAAACTTTTTTGTTTTCCAAGCTATTACAACCAAATTCACCATTTATTCATTTGACATAGCCATACATGATTTGTGAAAGTTTATTTCGGATCGGAGCTCCATATCATATAGCTGCCATACAAACGATCAATCAGATTTCAAGTCTTTGTATGGGAAACTTTTTTGTTTTCCAAGCTATTACAACTGAATTCAACATTTATTCATTTGCTTATAGCCATACATGATTTGTGAAAGTTTGATTTGGATCGGATCTCCATATCATATAGCTGCCATACAAACGACCGATATGAAAACAAGTCATTGTAGGGAAAATTTTTATTTTTTTGCAACCTATTGCAACTGAATTCAACATTTATTCATTTGCTATAGCCATACATGATTTGTGAAAGTTTTATTCCGATCGGAGCTCTATATCATATAGCTGCCATACAAACGATCAATCAGATTTCAAGTCTTTGTATGAGAAACTTTTTTGTTTTCCAAGCTATTACAACTGAATTCAACATTTATTCATTTGACATAGCCGTTCATGATTTGAGAAAGTTTGATTTGGATCGGATCCCTATATCATATAGCTGCCATACAAACGACCGATATGAAAACAAGTCTTTGTATGGAAAATTTTTTTTTTTTTGCAACCTATTGCAACGGAGTTCAACATTTATTCATTTGCTATAGCCATACATGATGTGTGAAAGTTTGATTTGGATCGGAGCTCTATATCATATAGCTGCCATACAAACGATCAATCAGATTTCAAGTCTTTGTATGAGAAACTTTTTTGTTTTCCAAGCTATTACAACTGAATTCAACATTTATTCATTTGACATAGCCGTTCATGATTTAAGAAAGTTTGATTTGGATCGGATCCCTATATCATATAGCTGCCATACAAACGACCGATATGGAAACAAGTCTTTGTATGGAAAATTTTTTTTTTTGCGACCTATTGCAACTGAATTCAACATTTATTCATTTGCTATAGCCATACATGATTTGTAAAAGTTTAATTTGGATCGGAGCTCTATATCATATAGTTGCCATACAAACGATCAATCAGATTTCAAGTCTTTGTATGAGAAACTTTTTTGTTTTCCAAGCTATTACAACTGAATTCAACATTTATTTATTTGACATTGCCATACATGATTTGTGAAAGTTTGATTGGGATCGGATCTCTATATCGGATAGCTGCCATACAAACGACCGATATAAGAACAAGTCTTTGTATGGAAAACTTTTTGTTTTCCAAGCTATTACAACTGAACTCAACATTTTTTTATTTGACATTGCCAGACATGATTTGTGAAAGTTTGATTCGGATCGGATCTCTATATCATATAGCTGCCATACAAACGATCAATCAGATTTCAAGTCTTTGTATGGAAAACTTTTTTGTTTTCCAAGCTATTAAAACTGAATTCAACATTTATTTATATGACATAGCCATACATAATTTGTGACAGTTTGATTTGGATCGGAGCTCTATATCATATAGCTGCCATACAAACGATCAATCAGATTTCAAGTTTTTGTATGGGAAACTTTTTTATTTTCCAAGCTATTCCAACGGAATGCAACATTTATTTATTTGACATAGCCATACATGATTTGTAAAAGTTTGATTCGGATCGGAGATCTATATCATATAGCTGCCATACAAACGATCAATCAGATTTCAAGTCTTTGTATGGGAAACTTTTTTGTTTTCCAAGCTATTACAACTGAATTCAACATTTATTCATTTAACATAGCCGTACATGATTTGAGAAAGTTTGATTTGGATCGGAGCTCTATATCATATAGCTGCCATACAAACGATCAATCAGATTTCAAGTTTTTGTATAAGAAACTTTTTTATTTTCCAAGCTATTACAACGGAATGCAACATTTATTTATTTGACATAGCCATACATGATTTGTGAAAGTTTGATTCGGATCGGAGATCTATATCATATAGCTGCCATACAAACGATCAATCAGATTTCAAGTCTTTGTATGGGAAACTTTTTTGTTTTCCAAGCTATTACAACTGAATTCAACATTTATTCATTTAAAATAGCCATACATGATTTGTGAAAGTTTATTTTGGATCGGAGCTCTATATCATATAGCTGCCATACAAACGATCAATCAGATTTCAAGTCTTTGTATGGACAATTTTTTTGTTTTCCAAGCTATTACAACTGAATTCAACATTTATTTATTTGACATAGCCATACATGATTTGTGAAAGTTTGATTCGGATCGGAGCTCTATATCATATAGCTGCCATACAAACGATCAATCAGATTTCAAGTCTTTGGATTGGACAATTTTTTGTTTTCCAAGCTATTACAACTGAATTCAACATTTATTTATTTGACATAGCTGTACATGATTTGAGAAAGTTTGATTTGGATCGGATCTCCATATCATATAGCTGCCATACAAACGACCGATATAAAAACAAGTCTTTTTATGGAAAATTTTTTTTTTTTTGCAACCTATTGCAACTGAATTAAACATTTATTCATTTCGCATAGCCATACATGATTTGTAAAAGTTTGATTTGGATCGGAGCTTTATATCATATAGCTGCCATACAAACGATCAATCAGATTTCAAGTCTTTGTATGAGAAACTTTTTTGTTTTCCAAGCTATTACAACTGAATTCAACATTTATTCATTTGACATAGCCGTTCATGATTTGAGAAAGTTTGATTTGGATCGGATCCCTATATCATATAGCTGCCATACAAACGACCGATATGAAAACAAGTCTTTGTATGGAAAATTTTTTTTTTTTTGCGACCTATTGCAACGGAGTTCAACATTTATTCATTTGGTATAGCCATACATGATTTGTAAAAGTTTAATTTGGATCGGAGCTCTATATCATATAGTTGCCATACAAACGATCAATCAGATTTCAAGTCTTTGTATGAGAAACTTTTTTGTTTTCCAAGCTATTACAACTGAATTCAACATTTATTTATTTGACATTGCCATACATGATTTGTGAAAGTTTGATTGGGATCGGATCTCTATATCATATAGCTGCCATACAAACGACCGATATAAGAACAAGTCTTTGTATGGAAAACTTTTTTGTTTTCCAAGCTATTACAACTGAACTCAACATTTATTTATTTGACATTGCCATACATGATTTGTGAAAGTTTGATTGGGATCGGATCTCTATATCATATAGCTGCCATACAAACGATCAATCAGATTTCAAGTCTTTGTATGGAAAACTTTTTTGTTTTCCAAGCTATTACAACTGAACTCAACATTTATTTATTTGACATTCCCAGACATGATTTGTAAAAGTTTGATTCGGATCGGAGCTCTATATCATATAGCTGCCATACAAACGATCAATCAGATTTCAAGTCTTTGTATGAGAAACTTTTTTGTTTTCCAAGCTATTACAACTGAATTCAACATTTATTTATTTGACATTGCCATACATGATTTGTGAAAGTTTGATTGGGATCGGATCTCTATATCGGATAGCTGCCATACAAACGACCGATATAAGAACAAGTCTTTGTATGGAAAACTTTTTTGTTTTCCAAGCTATTACAACTGAAGTCAACATTTTTTTATTTGACATTGCCAGACATGATTTGTGAAAGTTTGATTCGGATCGGAGCTCTATATCATATAGTTGCCATACAAACGATCAATCAGATTTCAAGTCTTTGTATGAGAAACTTTTTTGTTTTCCAAGCTATTACAACTGAATTCAACATTTATTTATTTGACATTGCCATACATGATTTGTGAAAGTTTGATTGGGATCGGATCTCTATATCATATAGCTGCCATACAAACGACCGATATAAGAACAAGTCTTTGTATGGAAAACTTTTTTGTTTTCCAAGCTATTACAACTGAATTCAACATTTATTTATTTGACATTGCCAGACATGATTTGTGAAAGTTTGATTTGGATCGGAGCTCTATATCATATAGCTGCCATACAAACGATCAATCAGATTTCAAGTCTTTGTATGAGAAACTTTTTTGTTTTCCAAGCTATTACAACTGAATTCAACATTTATTTATTTGAAAAGCCATACATGATTTGTGAAAGTTTGATTGGGATCGGATCTCTATATCGGATAGCTGCCATACAAACGACCGATATAAGAACAAGTCTTTGTATGGAAAACTTTTTTGTTTTCCAAGCTATTCCAACTGAACTCAACATTTATTTATTTGACATTCCCAGACATGATTTGTGAAAGTTTGATTCGGATCGGAGCTCTATATCATATAGCTGCCATACAAACGATCAATCAGATTTCAAGTCTTTGTATGAGAAACTTTTTTGTTTTCCAAGCTATTACAACTGAATTCAACATTTATTTATTTGACATTGCCATACATGATTTGTGAAAGTTTGATTGGGATCGGATCTCTATATCGGATAGCTGCCATACAAACGACCGATATAAGAACAAGTCTTTGTATGGAAAACTTTTTTGTTTTCCAAGCTATTACAACTGAACTCAACATTTTTTTATTTGACTTTGCCAGACATGATTTGTGAAAGTTTGATTCGGATCGGAGCTCTATATCATATAGTTGCCATACAAACGATCAATCAGATTTCAAGTCTTTGTATGAGAAACTTTTTTGTTTTCCAAGCTATTACAACTGAATTCAACATTTATTTATTTGACATTGCCATACATGATTTGTGAAAGTTTGATTGGGATCGGATCTCTATATCATATAGCTGCCATACAAACGACCGATATAAGAACAAGTCTTTGTATGGAAAACTTTTTTGTTTTCCAAGCTATTACAACTGAATTCAACATTTATTTATTTGACATTGCCAGACATGATTTGTGAAAGTTTGATTTGGATCGGAGCTCTATATCATATAGCTGCCATACAAACGATCAATCAGATTTCAAGTCTTTGTATGAGAAACTTTTTTGTTTTCCAAGCTATTACAACTGAATTCAACATTTATTTATTTGACAAAGCCATACATGATTTGTGAAAGTTTGATTGGGATCGGATCTCTATATCGGATAGCTGCCATACAAACTACCGATATAAGAACAAGTCTTTGTATGGAAAACTTTTTTGTTTTCCAAGCTATTACAACTGAACTCAACATTTATTTATTTGACATTGCCAGACATGATTTGTGAAAGTTTGATTCGGATCGGAGCTCTATATCATATAGCTGCCATACAAACGATCAATCAGATTTCAAGTCTTTGTATGGAAAACTTTTTTGTTTTCCAAGCTATTACAACTTAATTCACCATTTATTTATTTAAAATAGCCATACATGATTTGTAAAAGTTTATTTCGGATCGGAGCTCTATGTCATATAGCTGCCATACAAACGATCAATCAGATTTCAAGTCTTTGTATGGAAAACTTTTTTGTTTTCCAAGCTATTAGAACTGAATTCAACATTTATTTATATGACATAGCCATACATAATTTGTGACAGTTTGATTTGGATCGGAGCTCTATATCATATAGCTGCCATACAAACGATCAATCAGATTTCAAGTTTTTGTATGGGAAACTTTTTTATTTTCCAAGCTATTCCAACGGAATGCAACATTTATTTATTTGACATAGCCATACATGATTTGTAAAAGTTTGATTCGGATCGGAGATCTATATCATATAGCTGCCATACAAACGATCAATCAGATTTCAAGTCTTTGTATGGGAAACTTTTTTGTTTTCCAAGCTATTACAACTGAATTCAACATTTATTCATTTAACATAGCCGTACATGATTTGAGAAAGTTTGATTTGGATCGGAGCTCTATATCATATAGCTGCCATACAAACGATCAATCAGATTTCAAGTTTTTGTATAAGAAACTTTTTTATTTTCCAAGCTATTACAACGGAATGCAACATTTATTTATTTGACATAGCCATACATGATTTGTGAAAGTTTGATTCGGATCGGAGATCTATATCATATAGCTGCCATACAAACGATCAATCAGATTTCAAGTCTTTGTATGGGAAACTTTTTGTTTTCCAAGCTATTACAACTGAATTCAACATTTATTCATTTAAAATAGCCATACATGATTTGTGAAAGTTTTTTTGGATCGGAGCTCTATATCATATAGCTGCCATACAAACGATCAATCAGATTTCAAGTCTTTGTATGGACAATTTTTTTGTTTTCCAAGCTATTACAACTGAATTCAACATTTATTTATTTGACATAGCCATACATGATTTGTGAAAGTTTGATTCGGATCGGAGATCTATATCATATAGCTGCCATACAAACGATCAATCAGATTTCAAGTCTTTGTATGGGAAACTTTTTTGTTTTCCAAGCTATTACAACTGAATTCAACATTTATTCATTTGACATAGCCGTTCATGATTTGAGAAAGTTTGATTCGGATCGGATCTCCATATCATATAGCTGCCATACAAACGACCGATATAAAAACAAGTCTTTGTATGGAACATTTTTTTTTTTTTGCAACCTATTGCAACTGAATTAAACATTTATTCATTTCGCATAGCCATACATGATTTGTAAAAGTTTGATTTGGATCGGAGCTCTATATCATATAGCTGCCATACAAACGATCAATCAGATTTCAAGTCTTTGTATGAGAAACTTTTTTGTTTTCCAAGCTATTACAACTGAATTCAACATTTATTCATTTGACATAGCCGTTCATGATTTGAGAAAGTTTGATTTGGATCGGATCCCTATATCATATAGCTGCCATACAAACGACCGATATGAAAACAAGTCTTTGTATGGAAAATTTTTTTGTTTTCCAAGCTATTACAACTGAACTCAACATTTATTTATTTGACATTGCCATACATGATTTGTGAAAGTTTGATTGGGATCGGATCTCTATATCATATAGCTGCCATACAAACGACCGATATAAGAACAAGTCTTTGTATGGAAAACTTTTTTGTTTTCCAAGCTATTATAACTGAACTCAACATTTATTTATTTGACATTGCCAGACATGATTTGTGAAAGTTTGATTTGGATCGGAGCTCTATATCATATAGCTGCCATACAAACGATCAATCAGATTTCAAGTCTTTGTATGGAAAACTTTTTTGTTTTTTAAGCTATTACAACTAAATTCACCATTTATTCATTTAATATAGCCATACATGATTTGTGAAAGTTTATTTCGGATCGGAGCTCTATATCATATAGCTGCCATACAAACGATCAATCAGATTTCAAGTCTTTGTATGGAAAACTTTTTTGTTTTCCAAGCTATTACAACTGAATTCAACATTTATTTAGTTGACATTGCCAGACATGATTTGTGAAAGTTTGATTTGGATCGGAGCTCTATATCATATAGCTGCCATACAAACGATCAATCAGATTTCAAGTCTTTGTATGAGAAACTTTTTTGTTTTCCAAGCTATTACAACTGAATTCAACATTTATTTATTTGACTAAGCCATACATGATTTGTGAAAGTTTGATTGGGATCGGATCTCTATATCATATAGCTGCCATACAAACGATCAATCAGATTTCAAGTCTTTGTATGGAAAACTTTTTGTTTTTTAAGCTATTACAACTAAATTCACCATTTATTCATTTAATATAGCCATACATGATTTGTGAAAGTTTATTTCGGATCGGAGCTCTATATCATATAGCTGCCATACAAACGACCGATATAAGAGCAAGTCTTTGTATGGAAAACTTTTTGTTTTCCAAGCTATTACAACTGAACTCAACATTTTTTTATTTGACATTGCCATACATGATTTGTGAAAGTTTGATTGGGATCGGATCTCTATATCATATAGCTGCCATACAAACGACCGATATAAGAACAAGTCTTTGTATGGAAAACTTTTTTGTTTTCCAAGCTATTACAACTGAACTCAACATTTATTTATTTGACATTGCCAGACATGATTTGTGAAAGTTTGATTCGGATCGAAGCTCTATATCATATAGCTGCCATACAAACGATCAATCAGATTTCAAGTCTTTGTATGGAAAACTTTTTTGTTTTTAAGCTATTACAACTAAATTCACCATTTATTCATTTAATATAGCCATACATGATTTGTGAAAGTTTATTTCGGATCGGAGCTCTATATCATATAGCTGCCATACAAACGATCAATCAGATTTCAAGTCTTTGTATGGAAAACTTTTTTGTTTTCCAAGCTATTACAACTGAATTCAACATTTATTTAGTTGACATTGCCAGACATGATTTGTGAAAGTTTGATTTGGATCGGAGCTCTATATCATATAGCTGCCATACAAACGATCAATCAGATTTCAAGTCTTTGTATGAGAAACTTTTTTGTTTTCCAAGCTATTACAACTGAATTCAACATTTATTTATTTGACAAAGCCATACATGATTTGTGAAAGTTTGATTGGGATCGGATCTCTATATCATATAGCTGCCATACAAACGATCAATCAGATTTCAAGTCTTTGTATGGAAAACTTTTTTGTTTTTTAAGCTATTACAACTAAATTCACCATTTATTCATTTAATATAGCCATACATGATTTGTGAAAGTTTATTTCGGATCGGAGCTCTATATCATATAGCTGCCATACAAACGACCGATATAAGAGCAAGTCTTTGTATGGAAAACTTTTTTGTTTTCCAAGCTATTACAACTGAACTCAACATTTTTTTATTTGACATTGCCATACATGATTTGTGAAAGTTTGATTGGGATCGGATCTCTATATCATATAGCTGCCATACAAACGACCGATATAAGAACAAGTCTTTGTATGGAAAACTTTTTGTTTTCCAAGCTATTACAACTGAACTCAACATTTATTTATTTGACATTCCCAGACATAATTTGTGAAAGTTTGATTCGGATCGGAGCTCTATATCATATAGCTGCCATACAAACGATCAATCAGATTTCAAGTCTTTGTATGGGAAACTTTTTTGTTTTCCAAGCTATTACAACTGAATTCAACATTTATTTATTTGACATTGCCAGACATGATTTGTGAAAGTTTGATTTGGATCGAAGCTCTATATCATATAGCTGCCATACAAACGATCAATCAGATTTCAAGTCTTTGTATGAGAAACTTTTTTGTTTTCCAAGCTATTACAACTGAATTCAACATTTATTTATTTGACAAAGCCATACATGATTTGTGAAAGTTTGATTGGGATCGGATCTCTATATCGGATAGCTGCCATACAAACGACCGATATAAGAACAAGTCTTTGTATGGAAAACTTTTTTGTTTTCCAAGCTATTACAACTGAACTCCACATTTTTTTATTTGACATTGCCAGACATGATTTGTGAAAGTTTGATTCGGATCGGAGCTCTATATCATATAGCTGCCATACAAACGATCAATCAGATTTCAAGTCTTTGTATGGAAAACTTTTTTGTTTTCCAAGCTATTACAACTTAATTCACCATTTATTTATTTAAAATAGCCATACATGATTTGTAAAAGTTTATTTCGGATCGGAGCTCTATATCATATAGCTGCCATACAAACGATCAATCAGATTTCAAGTCTTTGTATGGAAAACTTTTTTGTTTTCCAAGCTATTAGAACTGAATTCAACATTTATTTATATGACATAGCCATACATAATTTGTGACAGTTTGATTTGGATCGGAGCTCTATATCATATAGCTGCCATACAAACGATCAATCAGATTTCAAGTTTTTGTATGGGAAACTTTTTTATTTTCCAAGCTATTCCAACGGCTATTTGTGAAAGTTTGATTCGGATCGGAGATCTATATCATATAGCTGCCATACAAACGATCAATCAGATTTCAAGTCTTTGTATGGGAAACTTTTTTGTTTTCCAAGCTATTACAACTGAATTCAACATTTATTCATTTGACATAGCCGTACATGATTTGAGAAAGTTTGATTTGGATCGGAGCTCTATATCATATAGCTGCCATTCAAACGATCAATCAGATTTCAAGTTTTTGTATGGGAAACTTTTTTATTTTCCAAGCTATTACAACGGAATGCAACATTTATTTATTTGACATAGCCATACATGATTTGTGAAAGTTTGATTCGGATCGGAGATCTATATCATATAGCTGCCATACAAACGATCAATCAGATTTCAAGTCTTTGTATGGGAAACTTTTTTGTTTTCCAAGCTATTACAACTGAATTCAACATTTATTCATTTAAAATAGCCATACATGATTTGTGAAAGTTTATTTTGGATCGGAGCTCTATATCATATAGCTGCCATACAAACGATCAATCAGATTTCAAGTCTTTGTATGGACAATTTTTTTGTTTTCCAAGCTATTACAACTGAATTCAACATTTATTTATTTGACATAGCCATACATGATTTGTGAAAGTTTGATTCGGATCGGAGCTCTATATCATATAGCTGCCATACAAACGATCAATCAGATTTCAAGTCTTTGTATGGGAAACTTTTTTGTTTTCCAAGCTATTACAACTGAATTCAATATTTATTTATTTGACATAGCTGTACATGATTTGAGAAAGTTTGATTTGGATCGGATCCCTATATCATATAGCTGCCATACAAACGACCGATATGAAAACAAGTCTTTGTATGGAAAATTTTTTTTTTTTGCAACCTATTGCAACGGAGTTCAACATTTATTCATTTGCTATAGCCATACATGATTTGTAAAAGTTTAATTTGGATCGGAGCTCTATATCATTTAGTTGCCATACAAACGATCAATCAGATTTCAAGTCTTTGTATGAGAAACTTTTTTGTTTTCCAAGCTATTACAACTGAATTCAACATTTATTTATTTGACATAGCCATACATAATTTGTGAAAGTTTAATTGGGATCGGATCTCTATATCATATAGCTGCCATACAAACGATCAATCAGATTTCAAGTTTTTGTATGGGAAACTTTTTTATTTTCCAAGCTATTCCAACGGCTATTTGTGAAAGTTTGATTCGGATCGGAGATCTATATCATATAGCTGCCATACAAACGATCAATCAGATTTCAAGTCTTTGTATGGGAAACTTTTTTGTTTTCCAAGCTATTACAACTGAATTCAACATTTATTTATTTGACATTGCCAGACATGATTTGTGAAAGTTTGATTCGGATCGAAGCTCTATATCATATAGCTGCCATACAAACGATCAATCAGATTTCAAGTCTTTGTATGGAAAACTTTTTTGTTTTCCAAGCTATTACAACTGAACTCAACATTTATTTATTTGACATTCCCAGACATAATTTGTGAAAGTTTGATTTGGATCGGAGCTCTATATCATATAGCTGCCATACAAACGATCAATCAGATTTCAAGTCTTTGTATGGGAAACTTTTTTGTTTTCCAAGCTATTACAACTGAATTCAACATTTATTTATTTGACATTGCCAGACATGATTTGTGAAAGTTTGATTTGGATCGAAGCTCTATATCATATAGCTGCCATACAAACGATCAATCAGATTTCAAGTCTTTGTATGAGAAACTTTTTTGTTTTCCAAGCTATTACAACTGAATTCAACATTTATTTATTTGACAAAGCCATACATGATTTGTGAAAGTTTGATTGGGATCGGATCTCTATATCGGATAGCTGCCATACAAACGACCGATATAAGAACAAGTCTTTGTATGGAAAACTTTTTTGTTTTCCAAGCTATTACAACTGAACTCCACATTTTTTTATTTGACATTGCCAGACATGATTTGTGAAAGTTTGATTCGGATCGGAGCTCTATATCATATAGCTGCCATACAAACGATCAATCAGATTTCAAGTCTTTGTATGGAAAACTTTTTTGTTTTCCAAGCTATTACAACTGAATTCACCATTTATTTATTTAAAATAGCCATACATGATTTGTAAAAGTTTATTTCGGATCGGAGCTCTATATCATATAGCTGCCATACAAACGATCAATCAGATTTCAAGTCTTTGTATGGAAAACTTTTTTGTTTTCCAAGCTATTAGAACTGAATTCAACATTTATTTATATGACATAGCCATACATAATTTGTGACAGTTTGATTTGGATCGGAGCTCTATATCATATAGCTGCCATACAAACGATCAATCAGATTTCAAGTCTTTGTATGGGAAACTTTTTTATTTTCCAAGCTATTCCAACGGAATTATCTATTTGTGAAAGTTTGATTCGGATCGGAGATCTATATCATATAGCTGCCATACAAACGATCAATCAGATTTCAAGTCTTTGTATGGGAAACTTTTTTGTTTTCCAAGCTATTGCAACTGAATTCAACATTTATTCATTTGACATAGCCGTACATGATTTGAGAAAGTTTGATTTGGATCGGAGCTCTATATCATATAGCTGCCATTCAAACGATCAATCAGATTTCAAGTCTTTGTATGGGAAACTTTTTTATTTTCCAAGCTATTGCAACGCAATTCAACATTTATTTATTTGACATAGCCATACATGATTTGTGAAAGTTTGATTCGGATCGGAGATCTATATCATATAGCTGCCATACAAACGATCAATCAGATTTCAAGTCTTTGTATGGGAAACTTTTTTGTTTTCCAAGCTATTACAACTGAATTCAACATTTATTCATTTAAAATAGCCATACATGATTTGTGAAAGTTTATTTTGGATCGGAGCTCTATATCATATAGCTGCCATACAAACGATCAATCAGATTTCAAGTCTTTGTATGGACAATTTTTTTGTTTTCCAAGCTATTGCAACTGAATTCAACATTTATTTATTTGACATAGCCATACATGATTTGTGAAAGTTTGATTCGGATCGGAGCTCTATATCATATAGCTGCCATACAAACGATCAATCAGATTTCAAGTCTTTGTATGGGAAACTTTTTTGTTTTCCAAGCTATTACAACTGAATTCAATATTTATTTATTTGACATAGCTGTACATGATTTGAGAAAGTTTGATTTGGATCGGATCCCTATATCATATAGCTGCCATACAAACGACCGATATGAAAACAAGTCTTTGTATGGAAAATTTTTTTTTTTTGCAACCTATTGCAACGGAGTTCAACATTTATTCATTTGCTATAGCCATACATGATTTGTGAAAGTTTAATTTGGATCGGAGCTCTATATCATTTAGTTGCCATACAAACGATCAATCAGATTTCAAGTCTTTGTATGAGAAACTTTTTTGTTTTCCAAGCTATTACAACTGAATTCAACATTTATTTATTTGACATTGCCATACATGATTTGTGAAAGTTTGATTGGGATCGGATCTCTATATCATATAGCTGCCATACAAACGACCCATATAAGAACAAGTCTTTGTATGGAAAACTTTTTTGTTTTCCAAGCTATTACAACTGAATTCAACATTTATTTATTTGACATTGCCATACATGATTTGTGAAAGTTTGATTGGGATCGGATCTCTATATCGGATAGCTGCCATACAAACGACCGATATAAGAACAAGTCTTTGTATGAGAAACTTTTTTGTTTTCCAAGCTATTACAACTGAATTCAACATTTATTTATTTGACATTGCCAGACATGATTTGTGAAAGTTTGATTCGGATCGGAGCTCTATATCATATAGCTGCCATACAAACGATCAATCAGATTTCAAGTCTTTGTATGGAAAACTTTTTTGGTTTCCAAGCTATTACAACTTAATTCACCATTTATTTATTTAAAATAGCCATACATGATTTGTAAAAGTTTATTTCGGATCGGAGCTCTATATCATATAGCTGCCATACAAACGATCAATCAGATTTCAAGTCTTTGTATGGAAAACTTTTTTGTTTTCCAAGCTATTAGAACTGAATTCAACATTTATTTATATGACATAGCCATACATAATTTGTGACAGTTTGATTTGGATCGGAGCTCTATATCATATAGCTGCCATACAAACGATCAATCAGATTTCAAGTTTTTGTATGGGAAACTTTTTTATTTTCCAAGCTATTCCAACGGATTAATTTATTATTGAATACTATTTGTGAAAGTTTGATTCGGATCGGAGATCTATATCATATAGCTGCCATACAAACGATCAATCAGATTTCAAGTCTTTGTATGGGAAACTTTTTTGTTTTTCCAAGCTATTACAACTGAATTCAACATTTATTCATTTGACATAGCCGTACATGATTTGAGAAAGTTTGATTTGGATCGGAGCTCTATATCATATAGCTGCCATTCAAACGATCAATCAGATTTCAAGTTTTTGTATGGGAAACTTTTTTATTTTCCAAGCTATTACAACGGAATGCAACATTTATTTATTTGACATAGCCATACATGATTTGTGAAAGTTTGATTCGGATCGGAGATCTATATCATATAGCTGCCATACAAACGATCAATCAGATTTCAAGTCTTTGTATGGGAAACTTTTTTGTTTTCCAAGCTATTACAACTGAATTCAACATTTATTCATTTAAAATAGCCATACATGATTTGTGAAAGTTTATTTTGGATCGGAGCTCTATATCATATAGCTGCCATACAAACGATCAATCAGATTTCAAGTCTTTGTATGGACAATTTTTTTGTTTTCCAAGCTATTACAACTGAATTCAACATTTATTTATTTGACATAGCCATACATGATTTGTGAAAGTTTGATTCGGATCGGAGCTCTATATCATATAGCTGCCATACAAACGATCAATCAGATTTCAAGTCTTTGTATGGGAAACTTTTTTGTTTTCCAAGCTATTACAACTGAATTCAATATTTATTTATTTGACATAGCTGTACATGATTTGAGAAAGTTTGATTTGGATCGGATCCCTATATCATATAGCTGCCATACAAACGACCGATATGAAAACAAGTCTTTGTATGGAAAATTTTTTTTTTTTTTGCAACCTATTGCAACGGAGTTCAACATTTATTCATTTGCTATAGCCATACATGATTTGTAAAAGTTTAATTTGGATCGGAGCTCTATATCATTTAGCTGCCATACAAACGATCAATCAGATTTCAAGTCTTTGTATGGGAAACTTTTTTGTTTTCCAAGCTATTACAACTGAATTCAACATTTATTTATTTGACATTGCCATACATGATTTGTGAAAGTTTGATTGGGATCGGATCTCTATATCATATAGCTGCCATACAAACGACCCATATAAGAACAAGTCTTTGTATGGAAAACTTTTTTGTTTTCCAAGCTATTGCAACTGAACTCAACATTTATTTATTTGACATTGCCAGACATGATTTGTGAAAGTTTGATTCGGATCGGAGCTCTATATCATATAGCTGCCATACAAACGATCAATCAGTTTTCAAGTCTTTGTATGAGAAACTTTTTTGTTTTCCAAGCTATTACAACTGAATTCAACATTTATTCATTTAACATAGCCGTACATGATTTGAGAAAGTTTGATTTGGATCGGATCTCCATATCATATAGCTGCCATACAAACGACCGATATAAAAACAAGTCTTTGTATGGAAAATTTTTTTTTTTTGCAACCTATTGCAACTGAATTAAACATTTATTCATTTCGCATAGCCATACATGATTTGTAAAAGTTTGATTTGGATCGGAGCTCTATATTATATAGCTGCCATACAAACGATCAATCAGATTTCAAGTCTTTGTATGAGAAACTTTTTGTTTTTCCAAGCTATTACAACTGAATTCAACATTTATTCATTTGACATAGCCGTTCATGATTTGAGAAAGTTTGATTTGGATCGGATCCCTATATCATATAGCTGCCATACAAACGACCGATATGAAAACAAGTCTTTGTAAGGAAAATTTTTTTTTTGCAACCTATTGCAACGGAGTTCAACATTTATTCATTTGCTATAGCCATACATGATTTGTGAAAGTTTGATTTGGATCGGAGCTCTATATCATATAGCTGCCATACAAACGATCAATCAGATTTCAAGTCTTTGTATGAGAAACTTTTTTGTTTTCCAAGCTATTGCAACTGAATTCAACATTTATTCATTTGACATAGCCGTTCATGATTTAAGAAAGTTTGATTTGGATCGGATCCCTATATCATATAGCTGCCATACAAACGACCGATATGGAAACAAGTCTTTGTATGGAAAATTTTTTTTTTTTGCGACCTATTGCAACGGAGTTCAACATTTATTCATTTGCTATAGCCATACATGATTTGTAAAAGTTTAATTTGGATCGGAGCTCTATATCATATAGTTGCCATACAAATGATCAATCAGATTTCAAGTCTTTGTATGAGAAACTTTTTTGTTTTCCAAGCTATTACAACTGAATTCAACATTTATTTATTTGACATTGCCATACATGATTTGTGAAAGTTTGATTGGGATCGGATCTCTATATCATATAGCTGCCATACAAACGACCGATATAAGAACAAGTCTTTGTATGGAAAACTTTTTTGTTTTCCAAGCTATTACAACTGAACTCAACATTTATTTATTTGACTATGCCAGACATGATTTGTAAAAGTTTGATTCGGATCGAAGCTCTATATCATATAGCTGCCATACAAACGATCAATCAGATTTCAAGTCTTTGTATGGAAAACTTTTTTATTTTCCAAGCTATTCCAACGGCTATTTGTGAAAGTTTGATTCGGATCGGAGATCTATATCATATAGCTGCCATACAAACGATCAATCAGATTTCAAGTCTTTGTATGGGAAACTTTTTTGTTTTCCAAGCTATTACAACTGAATTCAACATTTATTCATTTGACATAGCCGTACATGATTTGAGAAAGTTTGATTTGGATCGGAGCTCTATATCATATAGCTGCCATTCAAACGATCAATCAGATTTCAAGTTTTTGTATGGGAAACTTTTTTATTTTCCAAGCTATTGCAACGGAATGCAACATTTATTTATTTGACATAGCCATACATGATTTGTGAAAGTTTGATTCGGATCGGAGATCTATATCATATAGCTGCCATACAAACGATCAATCAGATTTCAAGTCTTTGTATGGGAAACTTTTTTGTTTTCCAAGCTATTACAACTGAATTCAACATTTATTCATTTAAAATAGCCATACATGATTTGTGAAAGTTTATTTTGGATCGGAGCTCTATATCATATAGCTGCCATACAAACGATCAATCAGATTTCAAGTCTTTGTATGGACAATTTCTTTGTTTTCCAAGCTATTACAACTGAATTCAACATTTATTTATTTGACATAGCCATACATGATTTGTGAAAGTTTGATTCGGATCGGAGCTCTATATCATATAGCTGCCATACAAACGATCAATCAGATTTCAAGTCTTTGTATGGGAAACTTTTTTGTTTTCCAAGCTATTACAACTGAATTCAATATTTATTTATTTGACATAGCTGTACATGATTTGAGAAAGTTTGATTTGGATCGGATCCCTATATCATATAGCTGCCATACAAACGACCGATATGAAAACAAGTCTTTGTATGGAAAATTTTTTTTTTTTTGCAACCTATTGCAACGGAGTTCAACATTTATTCATTTGCTATAGCCATACATGATTTGTAAAAGTTTAATTTGGATCGGAGCTCTATATCATTTAGTTGCCATACAAACGATCAATCAGATTTCAAGTCTTTGTATGAGAAACTTTTTTGTTTTCCAAGCTATTACAACTGAATTCAACATTTATTTATTTGACATTGCCATACATGATTTGTGAAAGTTTGATTGGGATCGGATCTCTATATCATATAGCTGCCATACAAACGACCCATATAAGAACAAGTCTTTGTATGGAAAACTTTTTTGTTTTCCAAGCTATTACAACTGAACTCAACATTTATTTATTTGACATTGCCAGACATGATTTGTGAAAGTTTGATTCGGATCGGAGCTCTATATCATATAGCTGCCATACAAACGATCAATCAGTTTTCAAGTCTTTGTATGAGAAACTTTTTGTTTTCCAAGCTATTACAACTGAATTCAACATTTATTCATTTAACATAGCCGTACATGATTTGAGAAAGTTTGATTTGGATCGGATCTCCATATCATATAGCTGCCATACAAACGACCGATATAAAAACAAGTCTTTGTATGGAAAATTTTTTTTTTTGCAACCTATTGCAACTGAATTAAACATTTATTCATTTCGCATAGCCATACATGATTTGTAAAAGTTTGATTTGGATCGGAGCTCTATATTATATAGCTGCCATACAAACGATCAATCAGATTTCAAGTCTTTGTATGAGAAACTTTTTGTTTTCCAAGCTATTACAACTGAATTCAACATTTATTCATTTGACATAGCCGTTCATGATTTGAGAAAGTTTGATTTGGATCGGATCCCTATATCATATAGCTGCCATACAAACGACCGATATGAAAACAAGTCTTTGTAAGGAAAATTTTTTTTTTTTTGCAACCTATTGCAACGGAGTTCAACATTTATTCATTTGCTATAGCCATACATGATTTGTGAAAGTTTGATTTGGATCGGAGCTCTATATCATATAGCTGCCATACAAACGATCAATCAGATTTCAAGTCTTTGTATGAGAAACTTTTTTGTTTTCCAAGCTATTACAACTGAATTCAACATTTATTCATTTGACATAGCCGTTCATGATTTAAGAAAGTTTGATTTGGATCGGATCCCTATATCATATAGCTGCCATACAAACGACCGATATGGGAAACAAGTCTTTGTATGGAAAATTTTTTTTTTTTGCGACCTATTGCAACGGAGTTCAACATTTATTCATTTGCTATAGCCATACATGATTTGTAAAAGTTTAATTTGGATCGGAGCTCTATATCATATAGTTGCCATACAAATGATCAATCAGATTTCAAGTCTTTGTATGAGAAACTTTTTTGTTTTCCAAGCTATTACAACTGAATTCAACATTTATTTATTTGACATTGCCATACATGATTTGTGAAAGTTTGATTGGGATCGGATCTCTATATCATATAGCTGCCATACAAACGACCGATATAAGAACAAGTCTTTGTATGGAAAACTTTTTTGTTTTCCAAGCTATTACAACTGAACTCAACATTTATTTATTTGACTATGCCAGACATGATTTGTAAAAGTTTGATTCGGATCGAAGCTCTATATCATATAGCTGCCATACAAACGATCAATCAGATTTCAAGTCTTTGTATGGAAAACTTTTTTGTTTTCCAAGCTATTACAACTGAACTCAACATTTATTTATTTGACATTCCCAGACATGATCTGTGAAAGTTTGATTCGGATCGGAGCGCTATATCATATAGCTGCCATACAAACGATCAATCAGATTTCAAGTCTTTGTATGGGAAACTTTTTTGTTTTCCAAGCTATTACAAATGAATTCAACATTTATTTATTTGACATTGCCAGACATGATTTGTGAAAGTTTGATTTGGATCGGAGCTCTATATCATATAGCTGCCATACAAACGATCAATCAGATTTCAAGTCTTTGTATGAGAAACTTTTTTGTTTTCCAAGCTATTACAACTGAATTCAACATTTATTTATTTGACATAGCCATACATGATTTGTGAAAGTTTGATTCGGATCGGAGCTCTATATCATATAGCTGCCATACAAACGATCAATCAGATTTCAAGTCTTTGTATGGGAAACTTTTTTGTTTTCCAAGCTATTACAACTGAATTCAACATTTATTCATTTAAAATAGCCATACATGATTTGTGAAAGTTTATTTTGGATCGGAGCTCTATATCATATAGCTGCCATACAAACGATCAATCAGATTTCAAGTCTTTGTATGGACAATTTTTTTGTTTTCCAAGCTATTACAACTGAATTCAACATTTATTTATTTGACATAGCCATACATGATTTGTGAAAGTTTGATTCGGATCGGAGCTCTATATCATATAGCTGCCATACAAACGATCAATCAGATTTCAAGTCTTTGTATGGGAAACTTTTTTGTTTTCCAAGCTATTACAACTGAATTCAATATTTATTTATTTGACATAGCTGTACATGATTTGAGAAAGTTTGATTTGGATCGGATCCCTATATCATATAGCTGCCATACAAACGACCGATATGAAAACAAGTCTTTGTATGGAAAATTTTTTTTTTTTTGCAACCTATTGCAACGGAGTTCAACATTTATTCATTTGCTATAGCCATACATGATTTGTAAAAGTTTAATTTGGATCGGAGCTCTATATCATTTAGTTGCCATACAAACGATCAATCAGATTTCAAGTCTTTGTATGAGAAACTTTTTTGTTTTCCAAGCTATTACAACTGAATTCAACATTTATTTATTTGACATTGCCATACATGATTTGTGAAAGTTTGATTGGGATCGGATCTCTATATCATATAGCTGCCATACAAACGACCCATATAAGAACAAGTCTTTGTATGGAAAACTTTTTTGTTTTCCAAGCTATTACAACTGAACTCAACATTTATTTATTTGACATTGCCAGACATGATTTGTGAAAGTTTGATTCGGATCGGAGCTCTATATCATATAGCTGCCATACAAACGATCAATCAGTTTTCAAGTCTTTGTATGAGAAACTTTTTTGTTTTCCAAGCTATTACAACTGAATTCAACATTTATTCATTTAACATAGCCGTACATGATTTGAGAAAGTTTGATTTGGATCGGATCTCCATATCATATAGCTGCCATACAAACGACCGATATAAAAACAAGTCTTTGTATGGAAAATTTTTTTTTTTTTGCAACCTATTGCAACTGAATTAAACATTTATTCATTTCGCATAGCCATACATGATTTGTAAAAGTTTGATTTGGATCGGAGCTCTATATCATATAGCTGCCATACAAACGATCAATCAGATTTCAAGTCTTTGTATGAGAAACTTTTTTGTTTTCCAAGCTATTACAACTGAATTCAACATTTATTCATTTGACATAGCCGTTCATGATTTGAGAAAGTTTGATTTGGATCGGATCCCTATATCATATAGCTGCCATACAAACGACCGATATGAAAACAAGTCTTTGTAAGGAAAATTTTTTTTTTTTTTCAACCTATTGCAACGGAGTTCAACATTTATTCATTTGCTATAGCCATACATGATTTGTGAAAGTTTGATTTGGATCGGAGCTCTATATCATATAGCTGCCATACAAACGATCAATCAGATTTCAAGTCTTTGTATGAGAAACTTTTTTGTTTTCCAAGCTATTACAACTGAATTCAACATTTATTCATTTGACATAGCCGTTCATGATTTAAGAAAGTTTGATTTGGATCGGATCCCTATATCATATAGCTGCCATACAAACGACCGATATGGAAACAAGTCTTTGTATGGAAAATTTTTTTTTTTTGCGACCTATTGCAACGGAGTTCAACATTTATTCATTTGCTATAGCCATACATGATTTGTAAAAGTTTAATTTGGATCGGAGCTCTATATCATATAGTTGCCATACAAATGATCAATCAGATTTCAAGTCTTTGTATGAGAAACTTTTTTGTTTTCCAAGCTATTACAACTGAATTCAACATTTATTTATTTGACATTGCCATACATGATTTGTGAAAGTTTGATTGGGATCGGATCTCTATATCATATAGCTGCCATACAAACGACCGATATAAGAACAAGTCTTTGTATGGAAAACTTTTTTGTTTTCCAAGCTATTACAACTGAACTCAACATTTATTTATTTGACTATGCCAGACATGATTTGTAAAAGTTTGATTCGGATCGAAGCTCTATATCATATAGCTGCCATACAAACGATCAATCAGATTTCAAGTCTTTGTATGGAAAACTTTTTTGTTTTCCAAGCTATTACAACTGAACTCAACATTTATTTATTTGACATTCCCAGACATGATTTGTGAAAGTTTGATTCGGATCGGAGCGCTATATCATATAGCTGCCATACAAACGATCAATCAGATTTCAAGTCTTTGTATGGGAAACTTTTTTTGTTTTCCAAGCTATTACAAATGAATTCAACATTTATTTATTTGACATTGCCAGACATGATTTGTGAAAGTTTGATTTGGATCGGAGCTCTATATCATATAGCTGCCATACAAACGATCAATCAGATTTCAAGTCTTTGTATGAGAAACTTTTTTGTTTTCCAAGCTATTACAACTGAATTCAACATTTATTTATTTGACAAAGCCATACATGATTTGTGAAAGTTTGATTGGGATCGGATCTCTATATCGGATAGCTGCCATACAAACGACCGATATAAGAACAAGTCTTTGTATGGAAAACTTTTTTGTTTTCCAAGCTATTACAACTGAACTCAACATTTATTTATTTGACATTGCCAGACATGATTTGTGAAAGTTTGATTCGGATCGGAGCTCTATATCATATAGCTGCCATACAAACGATCAATCAGATTTCAAGTCTTTGTATGGAAAACTTTTTTGTTTTCCAAGCTATTACAACTAAATTCACCATTTATTCATTTGAAATAGCCATACATGATTTGTGAAAGTTTATTTCGGATCGGAGCTCTATATCATATAGCTGCCATACAAACGATCAATCAGATTTCAAGTCTTTGTATGGAAAACTTTTTTGTTTTCCAAGCTATTACAACGGAATTCAACATTTATTTATATGACATAGCCATACATAATTTGTGACAGTTTGATTCGGATCGGAGCTCTATATCATATAGCTGCCATACAAACGATCAATCAGATTTCAAGTCTTTGTATGGGAAACTTTTTTGTTTTCCAAGCTATTACAACTGAATTCAACATTTATTCATTTGACATAGCCGTACATGATTTGAGAAAGTTTGATTTGGATCGGATCTCCATATCATATAGCTGCCATACAAACGACCGATATAAAAACAAGTCTTTGTATGGAAAATTTTTTTTTTTTGCAACCTATTGCAACTGAATTAAACATTTATTCATTTCGCATAGCCATACATGATTTGTAAAAGTTTGATTTGGATCGGAGCTCTATATCATATAGCTGTCATACAAACGATCAATCAGATTTCAAGTCTTTGTATGAGAAACTTTTTTGTTTTCCAAGCTATTACAACTGAATTCAACATTTATTCATTTGACATAGCCGTACATGATTTGAGAAAGTTTGATTGGGATCGGATCTCTATATGGGATAGCTGCCATACAAACGACCGATATAAGAACAAGTCTTTGTATGGAAAACTTTTTTGTTTTCCAAGCTATTACAACTGAACTCAACATTTATTTATTTGACATTGCCAGACATGATTTGTGAAAGTTTGATTCGGATCGGAGCTCTATATCATATAGCTGCCATACAAACGATCAATCAGATTTCAAGTCTTTGTATGGAAAACTTTTTGTTTTCCAAGCTATTACAACTAAATTCACCATTTATTCATTTGAAATAGCCGTACATGATTTGTGAAAGTTTATTTCGGATCGGAGCTCTATATCATATAGCTGCCATACAAACGATCAATCAGATTTCAAGTCTTTGTATAGAAAACTTTTTTGTTTTCCAAGCTATTACAACGGAATTCAACATTTATTTATATGACATAGCCATACATAATTTGTGACAGTTTGATTCGGATCGGAGCTCTATATCATATAGCTGCCATACAAACGATCAATCAGATTTCAAGTCTTTGTATGGGAAACTTTTTTGTTTTCCAAGCTATTACAACTGAATTCAACATTTATTCATTTGACATAGCCGTACATGATTTGAGAAAGTTTGATTTGGATCGGATCTCCATATCATATAGCTGCCATACAAACGACCGATATAAAAACAAGTCTTTGTATGGAAAATTTTTTTTTTTTGCAACCTATTGCAACTGAATTAAACATTTATTCATTTCGCATAGCCATACATGATTTGAGAAAGTTTGATTTGGATCGGAGCTCTATATCATATAGCTGTCATACAAACGATCAATCAGATTTCAAGTCTTTGTATGAGAAACTTTTTTGTTTTCCAAGCTATTACAACTGAATTCAACATTTATTCATTTGACATAGCCGTACATGATTTGAGAAAGTTTGATTTGGATCGGAGCTCTATATCATATAGCTGCCATACAAACGACCGATATGAAAACAAATCAAAACGAAATGAAAACGATCAATCAGATTTCAAGTCTTTGTATGGAAAACTTTTTTGTTTTCCAAGCTATTACAACTAAATTCACCATTTGACATAGCCATACATGATTTGTGAAAGTTTATTTTGGATCGGAGCTCTATATCATATAGCTGCCATACAAACGATCAATCAGATTTCAAGTCTTTGTATGGACAATTTTTTTGTTTTCCAAGCTATTACAACTGAATTCAACATTTATTTATTTGACATAGCCATACATGATTTGTGAAAGTTTGATTCGGATCGGAGCTCTATATCATATAGCTGCCATACAAACGATCAATCAGATTTCAAGTCTTTGTATGGGAAACTTTTTTGTTTTCCAAGCTATTACAACTGAATTCAACATTTATTCATTTGACATAGCCGTTCATGATTTGAGAAAGTTTGATTTGGATCGGATCCCTATATCATATAGCTGCCATACAAACGACCGATATGAAAACAAGTCTTTGTATGGAAAATTTTTTTTTTTTTTGCGACCTATTGCAAAGGAGTTCAACATTTATTCATTTGCTATAGCCATACATGATTTGTAAAAGTTTAATTTGGATCGGAGCTCTATATCATTTAGTTGCCATACAAACGATCAATCAGATTTCAAGTCTTTGTATGAGAAACTTTTTTGTTTTCCAAGCTATTACAACTGAATTCAACATTTATTTATTTGACATTGCCATACATGATTTGTGAAAGTTTGATTGGGATCGGATCTCTATATCATATAGCTGCCATACAAACGACCGATATAAGAACAAGTCTTTGTATGGAAAACTTTTTTGTTTTCCAAGCTATTACAACTGAACTCAACATTTATTTATTTGACATTGCCAGACATGATTTGTGAAAGTTTGATTCGGATCGGAGCTCTATATCATATAGCTGCCATACAAACGATCAATCAGATTTCAAGTCTTTGTATGGGAAACTTTTTTTGTTTTCCAAGCTATTACAACTGAATTCAACATTTATTTATTTGACATTGCCAGACATGATTTGTGAAAGTTTGATTCGGATCGGAGCTCTATATCATATAGCTGCCATACAAACGATCAATCAGATTTCAAGTCTTTGTATGGGAAACGTTTTTCTTTTCCAAGCTATTACAACTGAATTCAACATTTATTCATTTGACATAGCCATACATGATTTGTGAAAGTTTGATTCGGATCGGAGCTCTATATCATATAGCTGCCATACAAACGATCAATCAGTTTTCAAGTCTTTGTATGAGAAACTTTTTTGTTTTCCAAGCTATTACAACTGAATTCAACATTTATTCATTTAACATAGCCGTACATGATTTGAGAAAGTTTGATTTGGAGCGGATCTCCATATCATATAGCTGCCATACAAACGACCGATATGAAAACAAGTCTTTGTATGGAAAATTTTTTTTTTTTTTGCAACCTATTGCAACTGAATTAAACATTTATTCATTTCGCATAGCCATACATGATTTGTAAAAGTTTGATTTGGATCGGAGCTTTATATCATATAGCTGCCATACAAACGATCAATCAGATTTCAAGTCTTTGTATGAGAAACTTTTTTGTTTTCCAAGCTATTACAACTGAATTCAACATTTATTCATTTGACATAGCCGTTCATGATTTGAGAAAGTTTGATTTGGATCGGATCCCTATATCATATAGCTGCCATACAAACGACCGATATGAAAACAAGTCTTTGTAAGGAAAATTTTTTTTTTTTTGCAACCTATTGCAACGGAGTTCAACATTTATTCATTTGCTATAGCCATACATGATTTGTGAAAGTTTGATTTGGATCGGAGCTCTATATCATATAGCTGCCATACAAACGATCAATCAGATTTCAAGTCTTTGTATGAGAAACTTTTTTGTTTTCCAAGCTATTACAACTGAATTCAACATTTATTCATTTGACATAGCCGTTCATGATTTAAGAAAGTTTGATTTGGATCGGATCCCTATATCATATAGCTGCCATACAAACGACCGATATGGAAACAAGTCTTTGTATGGAAAATTTTTTTTTTTGCGACCTATTGCAACGGAGTTCAACATTTATTCATTTGCTATAGCCATACATGATTTGTAAAAGTTTAATTTGGATCGGAGCTCTATATCATATAGTTGCCATACAAATGATCAATCAGATTTCAAGTCTTTGTATGAGAAACTTTTTTGTTTTCCAAGCTATTACAACTGAATTCAACATTTATTTATTTGACATTGCCATACATGATTTGTGAAAGTTTGATTGGGATCGGATCTCTATATCATATAGCTGCCATACAAACGACCGATATAAGAACAAGTCTTTGTATGGAAAACTTTTTTGTTTTCCAAGCTATTACAACTGAACTCAACATTTATTTATTTGACTATGCCAGACATGATTTGTAAAAGTTTGATTCGGATCGAAGCTCTATATCATATAGCTGCCATACAAACGATCAATCAGATTTCAAGTCTTTGTATGGAAAACTTTTTTGTTTTCCAAGCTATTACAACTGAACTCAACATTTATTTATTTGACATTCCCAGACATGATTTGTGAAAGTTTGATTCGGATCGGAGCGCTATATCATATAGCTGCCATACAAACGATCAATCAGATTTCAAGTCTTTGTATGGGAAACTTTTTTGTTTTCCAAGCTATTACAACTGAATTCAACATTTATTTATTCGACAAAGCCATACATGATTTGTGAAAGTTTGATTGGGATCGGATCTCTATATCGGATAGCTGCCATACAAACGACCGATATAAGAACAAGTCTTTGTATGGAAAACTTTTTTGTTTTCCAAGCTATTACAACTGAACTCAACATTTATTTATTTGACATTGCCAGACATGATTTGTGAAAGTTTGATTCGGATCGGAGCTCTATATCATATAGCTGCCATACAAACGATCAATCAGATTTCAAGTCTTTGTATGGGAAACTTTTTTGTTTTCCAAGCTATTACAACTGAATTCAACATTTATTTATTTGACATTGCCAGACATGATTTGTGAAAGTTTGATTCGGATCGGAGCTCTATATCATATAGCTGCCATACAAACGATCAATCAGATTTCAAGTCTTTGTATGGGAAACGTTTTTCTTTTCCAAGCTATTACAACTGAATTCAACATTTATTCATTTGACATAGCCATACATGATTTGTGAAAGTTTGATTCGGATCGGAGCTCTATATCATATAGCTGCCATACAAACGATCAATCAGTTTTCAAGTCTTTGTATGAGAAACTTTTTTGTTTTCCAAGCTATTACAACTGAATTCAACATTTATTCATTTAACATAGCCGTACATGATTTGAGAAAGTTTGATTTGGAGCGGATCTCCATATCATATAGCTGCCATACAAACGACCGATATAAAAACAAGTCTTTGTATGGAAAATTTTTTTTTTTTTTGCAACCTATTGCAACTGAATTAAACATTTATTCATTTCGCATAGCCATACATGATTTGTAAAAGTTTGATTTGGATCGGAGCTCTATATCATATAGCTGCCATACAAACGATCAATCAGATTTCAAGTCTTTGTATGAGAAACTTTTTTGTTTTCCAAGCTATTACAACTGAATTCAACATTTATTCATTTGACATAGCCGTTCATGATTTGAGAAAGTTTGATTTGGATCGGATCCCTATATCATATAGCTGCCATACAAACGACCGATATGAAAACAAGTCTTTGTAAGGAAAATTTTTTTTTTTTGCAACCTATTGCAACGGAGTTCAACATTTATTCATTTGCTATAGCCATACATGATTTGTGAAAGTTTGATTTGGATCGGAGCTCTATATCATATAGCTGCCATACAAACGATCAATCAGATTTCAAGTCTTTGTATGAGAAACTTTTTTGTTTTCCAAGCTATTACAACTGAATTCAACATTTATTCATTTGACATAGCCGTTCATGATTTAAGAAAGTTTGATTTGGATCGGATCCCTATATCATATAGCTGCCATACAAACGACCGATATGGAAACAAGTCTTTGTATGGAAAATTTTTTTTTTTGCGACCTATTGCAACGGAGTTCAACATTTATTCATTTGCTATAGCCATACATGATTTGTAAAAGTTTAATTTGGATCGGAGCTCTATATCATATAGTTGCCATACAAATGATCAATCAGATTTCAAGTCTTTGTATGAGAAACTTTTTGTTTTCCAAGCTATTACAACTGAATTCAACATTTATTTATTTGACATTGCCATACATGATTTGTGAAAGTTTGATTGGGATCGGATCTCTATATCATATAGCTGCCATACAAACGACCGATATAAGAACAAGTCTTTGTATGGAAAACTTTTTTGTTTTCCAAGCTATTACAACTGAACTCAACATTTATTTATTTGACTATGCCAGACATGATTTGTAAAAGTTTGATTCGGATCGAAGCTCTATATCATATAGCTGCCATACAAACGATCAATCAGATTTCAAGTCTTTGTATGGAAAACTTTTTTGTTTTCCAAGCTATTACAACTGAACTCAACATTTATTTATTTGACATTCCCAGACATGATTTGTGAAAGTTTGATTCGGATCGGAGCGCTATATCATATAGCTGCCATACAAACGATCAATCAGATTTCAAGTCTTTGTATGGGAAACTTTTTTGTTTTCCAAGCTATTACAACTGAATTCAACATTTATTTATTCGACAAAGCCATACATGATTTGTGAAAGTTTGATTGGGATCGGATCTCTATATCGGATAGCTGCCATACAAACGACCGATATAAGAACAAGTCTTTGTATGGAAAACTTTTTTGTTTTCCAAGCTATTACAACTGAACTCAACATTTATTTATTTGACATTGCCAGACATGATTTGTGAAAGTTTGATTCGGATCGGAGCTCTATATCATATAGCTGCCATACAAACGATCAATCAGATTTCAAGTCTTTGTATGGAAAACTTTTTTGTTTTCCAAGCTATTACAACTAAATTCACCATTTATTCATTTGAAATAGCCATACATGATTTGTGAAAGTTTGATTCGGATCGGAGCTCTATATCATATAGCTGCCATACAAACGATCAATCAGATTTCAAGTCTTTGTATGGAAAACTTTTTTGTTTTCCAAGCTATTACAACTGAATTCAACATTTATTTATATGACATAGCCATACATAATTTTGACAGTTTGATTCGGATCGGAGCTCTATATCATATAGCTGCCATACAAACGATCAATCAGATTTGAAGTTTTTGTATGGGAAACTTTTTTATTTTCCAAGCTATTCCAACGAAATTCAACATTTATTTATATGACATAGCCATACATAATTTGTGACAGTTTGATTCGGATCGGAGCTCTATATCATATAGCTGCCATACAAACGATCAATCAGATTTCAAGTCTTTGTATGGGAAACTTTTTTGTTTTCCAAGCTATTACAACTGAATTCAACATTTATTCATTTGACATAGCCGTACATGATTTGAGAAAGTTTGATTTGGATCGGATCTCCATATCATATAGCTGCCATACAAACGACCGATATAAAAACAAGTCTTTGTATGGAAAATTTTTTTTTTTTGCAACCTATTGCAACTGAATTAAACATTTATTCATTTCGCATAGCCATACATGATTTGTAAAAGTTTGATTTGGATCGGAGCTCTATATCATATAGCTGCCATACAAACGATCAATCAGATTTCAAGTCTTTGTATGAGAAACTTTTTTGTTTTCCAAGCTATTACAACTGAATTCAACATTTATTCATTTGACATAGCCGTACATGATTTGAGAAAGTTTGATTTGGATCGGAGCTCTATATCATATAGCTGCCATACAAACGACCGATATGAAAACAAATCAAAACGAAATGAAAACGATCAATCAGATTTCAAGTCTTTGTATGGAAAACTTTTTTGTTTTCCAAGCTATTACAACTAAATTCACCATTTGACATAGCCATACATGATTTGTGAAAGTTTATTTTGGATCGGAGCTCTATATCATATAGCTGCCATACAAACGATCAATCAGATTTCAAGTCTTTGTATGGACAATTTTTTTGTTTTCCAAGCTATTACAACTGAATTCAACATTTATTTATTTGACATAGCCATACATGATTTGTGAAAGTTTGATTCGGATCGGAGCTCTATATCATATAGCTGCCATACAAACGATCAATCAGATTTCAAGTCTTTGTATGGGAAACTTTTTTGTTTTCCAAGCTATTACAACTGAATTCAACATTTATTCAATTGACATAGCCGTTCATGATTTGAGAAAGTTTGATTTGGATCGGATCCCTATATCATATAGCTGCCATACAAACGACCGATATGAAAACAAGTCTTTGTATGGAAAATTTTTTTTTTTGCGACCTATTGCAACGGAGTTCAACATTTATTCATTTGCTATAGCCATACATGATTTGTAAAAGTTTAATTTGGATCGGAACTCTATATATTTTAGTTGCCATACAAACGATCAATCAGATTTCAAGTCTTTGTATGAGAAACTTTTTTGTTTTCCAAGCTATTACAACTGAATTCAACATTTATTTATTTGACAAAGCCATACATGATTTGTGAAAGTTTGATTGGGATCGGATCTCTATATCGGATAGCTGCCATACAAACGACCGATATAAGAACAAGTCTTTGTATGGAAAACTTTTTTGTTTTCCAAGCTATTACAACTGAACTCAACATTTATTTATTTGACATTCCCAGACATGATTTGTGAAAGTTTGATTCGGATCGGAGCTCTATATCATATAGCTGCCATACAAACGATCAATCAGATTTCAAGTCTTTGTATGGGAAACTTTTTTGTTTTCCAAGCTATTACAAATGAATTCAACATTTATTTATTTGACATTGCCAGACATGATTTGTGAAAGTTTGATTTGGATCGGAGCTCTATATCATATAGCTGCCATACAAACGATCAATCAGATTTCAAGTCTTTGTATGAGAAACTTTTTTGTTTTCCAAGCTATTACAACTGAATTCAACATTTATTTATTTGACAAAGCCATACATGATTTGTGAAAGTTTGATTGGGATCGGATCTCTATATCGGATAGCTGCCATACAAACGACCGATATAAGAACAAGTCTTTGTATGGAAAACTTTTTTGTTTTCCAAGCCATTACAACTGAACTCAACATTTATTTATTTGACATTGCCAGACATGATTTGTGAAAGTTTGATTCGGATCGGAGCTCTATATCATATAGCTGCCATACAAACGATCAATCAGATTTCAAGTCTTTGTATGGAAAACTTTTTTGTTTTCCAAGCTATTACAACTAAATTCACCATTTATTCATTTGAAATAGCCATACATCCAATGTTTTTTCCTTATTTATTGAATCTTCCCTTTTACTTAAGAGTCTAACAATAAGTTTTCAAATCTTATTCTAAGCTAACTAAATATCATTTTATGAAATGATTCGTGCTATGTGGCCTAACAAATTTAACGCTGGGCTGGTTGGTCGTTCCGGTGCAGTCGGCTTTGGCTGCATACTCGAGTAAGCTTTCTTGCAAGAGGATTTGGATGTGAGGCTAGTTTTTCATTATATTTAACTTTTTTCTCAGCTATTGTCTCAATGACAAGTTTTATTTGTAAGTCCCTGTGTATATTCTCGTTCCGAAGATACCATGGAGCTCCAGTAATGATTCTCAGGATCCTAGACTGTGCTCGCTGGACTATGTCGATGTTGCTTCTCGATGCGTTGCCCCATAGCTCGGAGCCATAGGTCCATATGGGTTTTAAGACGGAGTTGTAAAGGAGGACTTTGTACTCCAAGCTTAGGGGAGAGCGGACGTTTATAAGCCAGTGTAGATCCCGTGCTTTTAGTCTGAGGTGCGTCGTCTTGGCCTCTATGTGTTTCCGCCAGGTGAGCCGCTTGTCCAGATGAATGCCTAGGTATGTAACGTTATCGGCTTGTGGGATGCGCGTGTGGTTCATTACCAAGGGCGGGCAGCTTTGTTTGTTTAGGGTAAATGTTACCTGTTTGCACTTTTCTTCATTTACTCGTATGCGCCAATCTGCAAGCCAATGTTCTACACAAGTTAGATGGCGTGCTAGCTGCATCGTGGCTTTTACTGGGCATCTGGATCGACTTAGAATTGCAGTGTCATCAGCGAATGTGGATATCGTTAGCTGGTCGTTTGTTGGGATATCCGCCGTGTATAGGGTGTATAGAATTGGGCCCAGAACACTTCCTTGAGGCACTCCGGCTTCTATAATACAATCCTTTGAAGTGTTTGAACTGCATCTAACCGCGAACACTCTTTTATATAGATACGACTTTAGGAGCTTATGTATGTTTTGAGGCAGCAGTTTGATTATTTTAAACATAAGTCCATCCAGCCATACTCTATCGAATGCTTGTGCAACGTCTAAGAATAGAGCTGTGCAATATTCTCGTTGTTCAAAGGCAGTGCGAATTTCGGTTGTGATGCGGTTAACCTGTTCGATGGCTCCGTGTTTTGCCCGAAAACCAAATTGGTGCGATGGGAGTGTGTTGTGTGTTTTGAGGTGGGGGCTGATGCGTAGTAGCAGCACTTTTTCAAATAGCTTGGATAGACAAGTAAGTAAGCTTATTGGCCTGTATGATGATGGCTGTGTTTTGTCTTTCCCAGGCTTAGGGATCATAATAATAACTGATTTCTTCCACTTTTGAGGGAAGTATCCAATTTTAGTAATTGCGTTGAAGAGCAAGCAGATTCGTAGAACTGCACACTTTGGGAGCTCGATGATCATTTTCGGTGTTATTAAGTCGTAGCCAGGCGATTTTCCAGTCTTAAGTTGCTCTTTAATGACTTGCGTTATCTCGCTTGGCCGAAATTCTATAGGATCTTGTGGTGCTAAGTCAGATGCAGTTAAAGGCGGGAGAGTAAATGAGTTAGTGGCTGGATTTGGTTTAAATACTTTTTCAAGATGATCAGCGAAGACTCTTGCTCTGTCCGTGTCACTGCGAGACCAGCTTCCGGTAGAGTTACGGAGGGGTACAACCGTTTCTGTTGGTGCCTGTAGGTTCCTATGGCTTTTCCACAACGAGTTCTTTGTGCCTGTGGGCGTGAGATTCTCAATGTACCTTAGTTGTGCGTCCGCTTCTTCTTTCTTAAGCGCATTGGTAAGTCTGCGAGTAGCTGCTTTGAGTCTACTCTTTGCGCCAGGTGATCTGTGCTCCTGCCACTCTCTTCGAAGTCGTCGTTTTTCAAGGACAAGCAGTTCAGTATCTCTACTTGTTTTGTTGAACTTTGTGCTGCATACATAATTGTCTTGTGGAGTTGACGCTTTTGCTGCTGCAACGAGTATTGATTCTATGTTATCTGTAAGCTGATCAATGTCTTGTTCGGTTTCCAGGGGGCTAGAAGACCCGGTATGGGAACAAACATATTTTTTGTACCTCGCCCAGTTGGTCCTGTTGCTTGTGAGCCTATGCGGTCGCTCGATGTGTTGTAGGTGGTACAAGAGATGAAAGAGCACCGGACAGTGATCAGTTGAGAGTTCTGGAAGTGCCTCAGCTGTGATCATGGATTGGGGTATCCTTTTTGTGATGGCAAAGTCGATCAAATCTGGAAGCTTCATGGGATCTGCTGGCCAGTATGTAGGCGCTCCCGGGGAAACATAGTTTAGTTTGCGTTGCGGATTAATGATTGCGTTGTACAGCTGTTTTCCTTTAGGGTTCGCTATCCGAGATCCCCAGTACATGTGCTTGGCATTCCAATCGCCAGCTGCAACAAACCTTTCACCAAACGAGTCAAAAAGTGTTGTGAATTTTTCTTCGGAGATTGTGAAGCGAGGTGGGCAATAGACAGCAGCCAGAGTGAGAGCACCGTTGTGGCATTGGAGGTTTATAGAGGTGCATTGTAAGCAGTCTTCTTGCCAATGACCAAGAAAGTGGTGCTTAATTCGCAATCGTATTAGTATGCCAGTGCCTCCATGGGCCTTTCCATCCGGGTGATTCGTAAAATAAAATTTATATCCTGGTATTTGGAAGTTGTACTTTTCGGTAAGGTGAGTCTCTGAGAGTAGCATGACGTCAATGTTTCTGTCGGCTAAGAACTGAGCGAGTTCTAGCTTGTGCCGCGAAACGCCATTAGCGTTCCAGGTAGCGATTATTAAGGGAGTCATTATCCTGATTTAGAGGAAGCGAGCATTTCAATAAGGATGTTTTGGTTCCTCATAATCTGTTGCATAGTTTCTTGCATGAAGGTCATTAAGTTGTTCATGGTTTGCTGCATCGAAAGCATAAGCGCTTCAAGGTCAATTGGCTGCTGTTGCATGTTCTGTGTGTTTATTTGGTTGATTTTATGCTGGACGCTGGGGGTGACTGCTGTTGGTACTTGGATCCCTGATTTTAGTACACTTGCAAAGGAAGAGTTTGGTATTGTTCGGTGGCTGGCAGACGAAGGTATGTTAGTTGTAGTCGGTTCCATTTCTTTGTGAATTGTTGGTGTGATACGATTACGAGCTGAATCCACTCGTTTGTTTAGGCGACTCTTGAGTTCCTTGTAAACAATGCATCCTCGCCAGTTGGCTGTGTGTTTTTCGCCACAGTTGCTGCATAACTTAATTGAACTGTCGTTTTTATTCTTAGGACAGTTTACAGTCCTGTGGGCATCGCTGCAAACGACGCAGATGGATTTTAGGGTGCAGTACGCTTTGGTGTGTCCATATTCTTGGCAGTTGGTGCACTGCACAGGTTGCCTGCGCTTGTGTGGCTCTTCTACAGTTATTCTTCGGTGCAGTAAATACTGTAGCTTATATATAGGATGAACTTCATTTTTGTTGTTTTTTTGACTCGATGGCTCCAGTTCGACTTTAAAGAGTGGCTGCGGCTCTTTGTTCCTGTTGAGGATGTTGATCACCGTTTTGGCGTTGAAGTTCTTTTCCTTTAGTGCCGCGATAATTTCGGATGGGGTCACGGATGACTCTATTCCTTTGATGACAACCTGCAATCCTTTGGCACTTTTCAGCTGGTAGGTATAGTAACTCTTCCCAGCTTCGTCTAGGTACTTGGTTACTGACCGGTGGCTAGACTCATCCTGAGTCTGCACTTTTGTTTCTTGTATGTTGCCCTTAGTAAGAGGTATAACATGGAACTTGTTCTCTCCAATAATTGCAACTAGTTTGTTAACCAGCGCATTTGAGGTTTTCTCACGTATATATATTGGTGGCGGCTTTATCTTCTTCTGCTCCTGTTCCTGCTCTTCACAGTCATCCAGTAGTGCAAACCTATTTGAACTTGGCGCGTTGGCGCGATTTATTTTTGGCTGATTACCAGCCTGCTTGTGTTGCGGGCTTAGCTTTCGCTTTATTTGGATGTAGCGATCCAGCCCTGTTTGGCAAAGTTTTTTGTTTTGTTTTGGTTCTTGTCCGCTTTCGCTTTCAAGAGTCGGTGTGAGTGCTTTTGCATTCGTTGTTGTTGATTCAGCGGAATTGTACACCGCTGTCGGTATTGAGCATAGAGTTGTTGTTGATGTTGTTGCAGTTGTTGTTGCTAAAGGTGCGGTTGCAGTAGATATAGTGATTAATGTACTGGTAGTTAAAGAACTTGACACCGTTTGGGATGGGGAGAGGGTGAGAGAGACGCTCTCAGTGCGTTTGGGTTCACTTCGTGCAGTCAGAAGCATTGGTGAGCAAGACCGCGATCGTGTGCTTTCTGCAGGTGCTAGGTCATTGACCGGGTGGGTGGTTTGGCACTCGCGGGCGTTAGACACGACGGTGAAATATGCATTGTTCCGCTGCAAGGAGAGTCGTCGCTCGTCTTGCTCTTTTTGCCGCTGAGCGCGCAATTCGCGTTGGCTCATTTTAGATCGATTGATTTGTTTGTTGTCTATTTGTTTTTTACTTTATTATTCCACACACAGAAAGTTTTGTAAGATAGCAATTTAACATTGCCAATAGCGTCTCTTTCGCTTCCGATTTGTGTATTTATTTTGTGTTATTAATTATTCGCTTTACTAAAATCAGGGGGTTTTATACGGAGCTCGATGAAAACACGTCTGACTTCGTCGAGGATGCGCTAAATATCTAATAGCCATACATGATTTGTGAAAGTTTATTTCGGATCGGAGCTCTATATCATCTAGCTGCCATACAAACGATCAATCAGATTTCAAGTCTTTGTATGGAAAACTTTTTTGTTTTCCAAGCTATTACAACTGAATTCAACATTTATTTATATGACATAGCCATACATAATTTTGACAGTTTGATTCGGATCGGAGCTCTATATCATATAGCTGCCATACAAACGATCAATCAGATTTGAAGTTTTTGTATGGGAAACTTTTTATTTTCCAAGCTATTCCAACGGAATTCAACATTTATTTATATGACATAGCCATACATAATTTGTGACAGTTTGATTCGGATCGGAGCTCTATATCATATAGCTGCCATACAAACGATCAATCAGATTTCAAGTCTTTGTATGGGAAACTTTTTGTTTTCCAAGCTATTACAACTGAATTCAACATTTATTCATTTGACATAGCCGTACATGATTTGAGAAAGTTTGATTTGGATCGGATCTCCATATCATATAGCTGCCATACAAACGACCGATATAAAAACAAGTCTTTGTATGGAAAATTTTTTTTTTTTGCAACCTATTGCAACTGAATTAAACATTTATTCATTTCGCATAGCCATACATGATTTGTAAAAGTTTGATTTGGATCGGAGCTCTATATCATATAGCTGCCATACAAACGATCAATCAGATTTCAAGTCTTTGTATGAGAAACTTTTTTGTTTTCCAAGCTATTACAACTGAATTCAACATTTATTCATTTGACATAGCCGTACATGATTTGAGAAAGTTTGATTTGGATCGGAGCTCTATATCATATAGCTGCCATACAAACGACCGATATGAAAACAAATCAAAACGAAATGAAAACGATCAATCAGATTTCAAGTCTTTGTATGGAAAACTTTTTTGTTTTCCAAGCTATTACAACTAAATTCACCATTTGACATAGCCATACATGATTTGTGAAAGTTTATTTTGGATCGGAGCTCTATATCATATAGCTGCCATACAAACGATCAATCAGATTTCAAGTCTTTGTATGGACAATTTTTTTGTTTTCCAAGCTATTACAACTGAATTCAACATTTATTTATTTGACATAGCCATACATGATTTGTGAAAGTTTGATTCGGATCGGAGCTCTATATCATATAGCTGCCATACAAACGATCAATCAGATTTCAAGTCTTTGTATGGGAAACTTTTTTGTTTTCCAAGCTATTACAACTGAATTCAACATTTATTCATTTGACATAGCCGTTCATGATTTGAGAAAGTTTGATTTGGATCGGATCCCTATATCATATAGCTGCCATACAAACGACCGATATGAAAACAAGTCTTTGTATGGAAAATTTTTTTTTTTTGCGACCTATTGCAAAGGAGTTCAACATTTATTCATTTGCTATAGCCATACATGATTTGTAAAAGTTTAATTTGGATCGGAGCTCTATATCATTTAGTTGCCATACAAACGATCAATCAGATTTCAAGTCTTTGTATGAGAAACTTTTTTGTTTTCCAAGCTATTACAACTGAATTCAACATTTATTTATTTGACATTGCCATACATGATTTGTGAAAGTTTGATTGGGATCGGATCTCTATATCATATAGCTGCCATACAAACGACCGATATAAGAACAAGTCTTTGTATGGAAAACTTTTTTGTTTTCCAAGCTATTACAACTGAACTCAACATTTATTTATTTGACATTGCCAGACATGATTTGTGAAAGTTTGATTCGGATCGGAGCTCTATATCATATAGCTGCCATACAAACGATCAATCAGATTTCAAGTCTTTGTATGGGGAACTTTTTGGTTTTCCAAGCTATTACAACTGAATTCAACATTTATTCATTTGACATAGCCATACATGATTTGTGAAAGTTTGATTCGGATCGGAGCTCTATATCATATAGCTGCCATACAAACGATCAATCAGTTTTCAAGTCTTTGTATGAGAAACTTTTTTGTTTTCCAAGCTATTACAACTGAATTCAACATTTATTCATTTAACATAGCCGTACATGATTTGAGAAAGTTTGATTTGGATCGGATCTCCATATCATATAGCTGCCATACAAACGACCGATATAAAAACAAGTCTTTGTATGGAAAATTTTTTTTTTTTTGCAACCTATTGCAACTGAATTAAACATTTATTCATTTCGCATAGCCATACATGATTTGTAAAAGTTTGATTTGGATCGGAGCTCTATATCATATAGCTGCCATACAAACGATCAATCAGATTTCAAGTCTTTGTATGAGAAACTTTTTTGTTTTCCAAGCTATTACAACTGAATTCAACATTTATTCATTTGACATAGCCGTTCATGATTTGAGAAAGTTTGATTTGGATCGGATCCCTATATCATATAGCTGCCATACAAACGACCGATATGAAAACAAGTCTTTGTAAGGAAAATTTTTTTTTTTTTGCAACCTATTGCAACGGAGTTCAACATTTATTCATTTGCTATAGCCATACATGATTTGTGAAAGTTTGATTTGGATCGGAGCTCTATATCATATAGCTGCCATACAAACGATCAATCAGATTTCAAGTCTTTGTATGAGAAACTTTTTTGTTTTCCAAGCTATTACAACTGAATTCAACATTTATTCATTTGACATAGCCGTTCATGATTTGAGAAAGTTTGATTTGGATCGGATCCCTATATCATATAGCTGCCATACAAACGACCGATATGAAAACAAGTCTTTGTATGGAAAATTTTTTTTTTTGCGACCTATTGCAACGGAGTTCAACATTTATTCATTTGCTATAGCCATACATGATTTGTAAAAGTTTAATTTGGATCGGAGCTCTATATCATATAGTTGCCATACAAATGATCAATCAGATTTCAAGTCTTTGTATGAGAAACTTTTTTGTTTTCCAAGCTATTACAACTGAATTCAACATTTATTTATTTGACATTGCCATACATGATTTGTGAAAGTTTGATTGGGATCGGATCTCTATATCATATAGCTGCCATACAAACGACCGATATAAGAACAAGTCTTTGTATGGAAAACTTTTTTGTTTTCCAAGCTATTACAACTGAACTCAACATTTATTTATTTGACTATGCCAGACATGATTTGTAAAAGTTTGATTCGGATCGAAGCTCTATATCATATAGCTGCCATACAAACGATCAATCAGATTTCAAGTCTTTGTATGGAAAACTTTTTTGTTTTCCAAGCTATTACAACTGAACTCAACAGTTATTTATTTGACATTCCCAGACATGATTTGTGAAAGTTTGATTCGGATCGGAGCGCTATATCATATAGCTGCCATACAAACGATCAATCAGATTTCAAGTCTTTGTATGGGAAACTTTTTTGTTTTCCAAGCTATTACAAATGAATTCAACATTTATTTATTTGACATTGCCAGACATGATTTGTGAAAGTTTGATTCGGATCGGAGCTCTATATCATATAGCTGCCATACAAACGATCAATCAGTTTTCAAGTCTTTGTATGAGAAACTTTTTTGTTTTCCAAGCTATTACAACTGAATTCAACATTTATTCATTTAACATAGCCGTACATGATTTGAGAAAGTTTGATTTGGATCGGATCTCCATATCATATAGCTGCCATACAAACGACCGATATAAAAACAAGTCTTTGTATGGAAAATTTTTTTTTTTGCAACCTATTGCAACTGAATTAAACATTTATTCATTTCGCATAGCCATACATGATTTGTAAAAGTTTGATTTGGATCGGAGCTCTATATCATATAGCTGCCATACAAACGATCAAACAGATTTCAAGTCTTTGTATGAGAAACTTTTTGTTTTCCAAGCTATTACAACTGAATTCAACATTTATTCATTTGACATAGCCGTTCATGATTTGAGAAAGTTTGATTTGGATCGGATCCCTATATCATATAGCTGCCATACAAACGACCGATATGAAAACAAGTCTTTGTAAGGAAAATTTTTTTTTTTTGCAACCTATTGCAACGGAGTTCAACATTTATTCATTTGCTATAGCCATACATGATTTGTGAAAGTTTGATTTGGATCGGAGCTCTATATCATATAGCTGCCATACAAACGATCAATCAGATTTCAAGTCTTTGTATGAGAAACTTTTTTGTTTTCCAAGCTATTACAACTGAATTCAACATTTATTCATTTGACATAGCCGTTCATGATTTAAGAAAGTTTGATTTGGATCGGATCCCTATATCATATAGCTGCCATACAAACGACCGATATGGAAACAAGTCTTTGTATGGAAAATTTTTTTTTTTTGCGACCTATTGCAACGGAGTTCAACATTTATTCATTTGCTATAGCCATACATGATTTGTAAAAGTTTAATTTGGATCGGAGCTCTATATCATATAGTTGCCATACAAATGATCAATCAGATTTCAAGTCTTTGTATGAGAAACTTTTTTGTTTTCCAAGCTATTACAACTGAATTCAACATTTATTTATTTGACATTGCCGTACATGATTTGTGAAAGTTTGATTGGGATCGGATCTCTATATCATATAGCTGCCATACAAACGACCGATATAAGAACAAGTCTTTGTATGGAAAACTTTTTTGTTTTCCAAGCTATTACAACTGAACTCAACATTTATTTATTTGACTATGCCAGACATGATTTGTAAAAGTTTGATTCGGATCGAAGCTCTATATCATATAGCTGCCATACAAACGATCAATCAGATTTCAAGTCTTTGTATGGAAAACTTTTTTGTTTTCCAAGCTATTACAACTGAACTCAACATTTATTTATTTGACATTCCCAGACATGATTTGTGAAAGTTTGATTCGGATCGGAGCTCTATATCATATAGCTGCCATACAAACGATCAATCAGATTTCAAGTCTTTGTATGGGAAACTTTTTTGTTTTCCAAGCTATTACAAATGAATTCAACATTTATTTATTTGACATTGCCAGACATGATTTGTGAAAGTTTGATTTGGATCGGAGCTCTATATCATATAGCTGCCATACAAACGATCAATCAGATTTCAAGTCTTTGTATGAGAAACTTTTTTGTTTTCCAAGCTATTACAACTGAATTCAACATTTATTTATTTGACAAAGCCATACATGATTTGTGAAAGTTTGATTGGGATCGGATCTCTGTATCGGATAGCTGCCATACAAACGACCGATATAAGAACAAGTCTTTGTATGGAAAACTTTTTTGTTTTCCAAGCTATTACAACTGAACTCAACATTTATTTATCTGACATTGCCAGACATGATTTGTGAAAGTTTGATTCGGATCGGAGCTCTATATCATATAGCTGCCATACAAACGATCAATCAGATTTCAAGTCTTTGTATGGAAAACTTTTTTGTTTTCCAAGCTATTACAACTAAATTCACCATTTATTCATTTGAAATAGCCATACATGATTTGTGAAAGTTTATTTCGGATCGGAGCTCTATATCATATAGCTGCCATACAAACGATCAATCAGATTTCAAGTCTTTGTATGGAAAACTTTTTTGTTTTCCAAGCTATTACAACTGAATTCAACATTTATTTATATGACATAGCCATACATAATTTTGACAGTTTGATTCGGATCGGAGCTCTATATCATATAGCTGCCATACAAACGATCAATCAGATTTGAAGTTTTTGTATGGGAAACTTTTTTATTTTCCAAGCTATTCCAACGGAATTCAACATTTATTTATATGACATAGCCATACATAATTTGTGACAGTTTGATTCGGATCGGAGCTCTATATCATATAGCTGCCATACAAACGATCAATCAGATTTCAAGTCTTTGTATGGGAAACTTTTTTGTTTTCCAAGCTATTACAACTGAATTCAACATTTATTAATTTGTCATAGCCGTACATGATTTGAGAAAGTTTGATTTGGATCGGATCTCCATATCATATAGCTGCCATACAAACGACCGATATGAAAACAAGTCTTTGTATGGAAAATTTTTTTTTTTTTTGCAACCTATTGCAACTGAATTAAACATTTATTCATTTTGCATAGCCATACATGATTTGTAAAAGTTTGATTTGGATCGGAGCTCTATATCATATAGCTGCCATACAAACGATCAATCAGATTTCAAGTCTTTGTATGAGAAACTTTTTTGTTTTCCAAGCTATTACAACTGAATTCAACATTTATTCATTTGACATAGCCGTACATGATTTGAGAAAGTTTGATTTGGATCGGAGCTCTATATCATATAGCTGCCATACAAACGACCGATATGAAAACAAATCAAAACGAAATGAAAACGATCAATCAGATTTCAAGTCTTTGTATGGAAAACTTTTTTGTTTTCCAAGCTATTACAACTAAATTCACCATTTGACATAGCCATACATGATTTGTGAAAGTTTATTTTGGATCGGAGCTCTATATCATATAGCTGCCATACAAACGATCAATCAGATTTCAAGTCTTTGTATGGACAATTTTTTTGTTTTCCAAGCTATTATAACTGAATTCAACATTTATTTATTTGACATAGCCATACATGATTTGTGAAAGTTTGATTCGGATCGGAGCTCTATATCATATAGCTGCCATACAAACGATCAATCAGATTTCAAGTCTTTGTATGGGAAACTTTTTTGTTTTCCAAGCTATTACAACTGAATTCAACATTTATTCATTTGACATAGCCATACATGATTTGTGAAAGTTTATTTCGGATCGGAGCTCTATATCATATAGCTGCCATACAAACGATCAATCAGATTTCAAGTCTTTGTATGGAAAACTTTTTTGTTTTCCAAGCTATTACAACTGAATTCAACATTTATTTATATGACATAGCCATACATAATTTTGACAGTTTGATTCGGATCGGAGCTCTATATCATATAGCTGCCATACAAACGATCAATCAGATTTGAAGTTTTTGTATGGGAAACTTTTTTATTTTCCAAGCTATTCCAACGGAATTCAACATTTATTTATATGACATAGCCATACATAATTTGTGACAGTTTGATTCGGATCGGAGCTCTATATCATATAGCTGCCATACAAACGATCAATCAGATTTCAAGTCTTTGTATGGGAAACTTTTTGTTTTCCAAGCTATTACAACTGAATTCAACATTTATTCATTTGACATAGCCGTACATGATTTGAGAAAGTTTGATTTGGATCGGAGCTCTATATCATATAGCTGCCATACAAACGACCGATATGAAAACAAATCAAAACGAAATGAAAACGATCAATCAGATTTCAAGTCTTTGTATGGAAAACTTTTTTGTTTTCCAAGCTATTACAACTAAATTCACCATTTGACATAGCCATACATGATTTGTGAAAGTTTATTTTGGATCGGAGCTCTATATCATATAGCTGCCATACAAACGATCAATCAGATTTCAAGTCTTTGTATGGACAATTTTTTTGTTTTCCAAGCTATTATAACTGAATTCAACATTTATTTATTTGACATAGCCATACATGATTTGTGAAAGTTTGATTCGGATCGGAGCTCTATATCATATAGCTGCCATACAAACGATCAATCAGATTTCAAGTCTTTGTATGGGAAACTTTTTTGTTTTCCAAGCTATTACAACTGAATTCAACATTTATTCATTTGACATAGCCGTACATGATTTGAGAAAGTTTGATTTGGATCGGATATCAATATCATATAGCTGCCATACAAACGACCGATATAAAAACAAGTCTTTGTATGGAAAATTTTTTTTTTTTTGCAACCTATTGCAACTGAATTAAACATTTATTCATTTCGCATAGCCATACATGATTTAAGAAAGTTTGATTTGGATCGGAGCTCTATATCATATAGCTGCCATACAAACGATCAATCAGATTTCAAGTCTTTGTATGAGAAACTTTTTTGTTTTCCAAGCTATTACAACTGAATTCAACATTTATTCATTTGACATAGCCGTTCATGATTTGAGAAAGTTTGATTTGGATCGGATCCCTATATCATATAGCTGCCATACAAACGACCGATATGAAAACAAGTCTTTGTATGGAAAATTTTTTTTTTTTTTGCAACCTATTGCAACGGAGTTCAACATTTATTCATTTGCTATAGCCATACATGATTTGTGAAAGTTTGATTTGGATCGGAGCTCTATATCATATAGCTGCCATACAAACGATCAATCAGATTTCAAGTCTTTGTATAGGAAACTTTTTTGTTTTCCAAGCTATTACAACTGAATTCAACATTTATTCATTTGACATAGCCGTTCATGATTTAAGAAAGTTTGATTTGGATCGGATCCCTATATCATATAGCTGCCATACAAACGACCGATATGGAAACAAGTCTTTGTATGGAAAATTTTTTTTTTTGCGACCTATTGCAACGGAGTTCAACATTTATTCATTTGCTATAGCCATACATGATTTGTGAAAGTTTGATTGGGATCGGATCTCTATATCATATAGCTGCCATACAAACGACCGATATAAGAACAAGTCTTTGTATGGAAAACTTTTTTGTTTTCCAAGCTATTACAACTGAACTCAACATTTGTTTATTTGACATTGCCAGACATGATTTGTGAAAGTTTGATTCGGATCGGAGCTCTATATCATATAGCTGCCATACAAACGATCAATCAGATTTCAAGTCTTTGTATGGGAAACTTTTTTGTTTTCCAAGCTATTACAACTGAATTCAACATTTATTTATTTGACCTTGCCAGACATGATTTGTGAAAGTTTGATTCGGATCGGAGCTCTATATCATATAGCTGCCATACAAACGATCAATCAGATTTCAAGTCTTTGTATGGGGAACTTTTTGGTTTTCCAAGCTATTACAACTGAATTCAACATTTATTCTTTTGACATAGCCATACATGATTTGTGAAAGTTTAATTCGGATCGGAGCTCTATATCATATAGCTGCCATACAAACGATCAATCAGTTTTCAAGTCTTTGTATGAGAAACTTTTTTGTTTTCCAAGCTATTACAACTGAATTCAACATTTATTCATTTGACATAGCCGTACATGATTTGAGAAAGTTTAATTTGGATCGGATCTCCATATCATATAGCTGCCATACAAACGACCGATATAAAAACAAGTCTTTGTATGGAAAATTTTTTTTTTTTGCAACCTATTGCAACTGAATTAAACATTTATTCATTTCGCATAGCCATACATGATTTGTAAAAGTTTGATTTGGATCGGAGCTTTATATCATATAGCTGCCATACAAACGATCAATCAGATTTCAAGTCTTTGTATGAGAAACTTTTTTGTTTTCCAAGCTATTACAACTGAATTCAACATTTATTCATTTGACATAGCCGTACATGATTTGAGAAAGTTTGATTTGGATCGGAGCTCTATATCATATAGCTGCCATACAAACGACCGATATGAAAACAAATCAAAACGAAATGAAAACGATCAATCAGATTTCAAGTCTTTGTATGGAAAACTTTTTTGTTTTCCAAGCTATTACAACTAAATTCACCATTTGACATAGCCATACATGATTTGTGAAAGTTTATTTTGGATCGGAGCTCTATATCATATAGCTGCCATACAAACGATCAATCAGATTTCAAGTCTTTGTATGGACAATTTTTTTGTTTTCCAAGCTATTATAACTGAATTCAACATTTATTTATTTGACATAGCCATACATGATTTGTGAAAGTTTGATTCGGATCGGAGCTCTATATCATATAGCTGCCATACAAACGATCAATCAGATTTCAAGTCTTTGTATGGGAAACTTTTTTGTTTTCCAAGCTATTACAACTGAATTCAACATTTATTCATTTGACATAGCCGTACATGATTTGAGAAAGTTTGATTTGGATCGGATCTCCATATCATATAGCTGCCATACAAACGACCGATATAAAAACAAGTCTTTGTATGGAAAATTTTTTTTTTTTGCAACCTATTGCAACTGAATTAAACATTTATTCATTTCGCATAGCCATACATGATTTGTAAAAGTTTGATTTGGATCGGAGCTCTATATCATATAGCTGCCATACAAACGATCAATCAGATTTCAAGTCTTTGTATGAGAAACTTTTTTGTTTTCCAAGCTATTACAACTGAATTCAACATTTATTCATTTGACATAGCCGTTCATGATTTGAGAAAGTTTGATTTGGATCGGATCCCTATATCATATAGCTGCCATACAAACGACCGATATGAAAACAAGTCTTTGTATGGAAAATTTTTTTTTTTTGCAACCTATTGCAACGGAGTTCAACATTTATTCATTTGCTATAGCCATACATGATTTGTGAAAGTTTGATTTGGATCGGAGCTCTATATCATATAGCTGCCATACAAACGATCAATCAGATTTCAAGTCTTTGTATGAGAAACTTTTTTGTTTTGCAAGCTATTACAACTGAATTCAACATTTATTCATTTGACATAGCCGTTCATGATTTAAGAAAGTTTGATTTGGATCGGATCCCTATATCATATAGCTGCCATACAAACGACCGATATGGAAACAAGTCTTTGTATGGAAAATTTTTTTTTTTTTTGCGACCTATTGCAACGGAGTTCAACATTTATTCATTTGCTATAGCCATACATGATTTGTGAAAGTTTGATTGGGATCGGATCTCTATATCATATAGCTGCCATACAAACGACCGATATAAGAACAAGTCTTTGTATGGAAAACTTTTTTGTTTTCCAAGCTATTACAACTGAACTCAACATTTGTTTATTTGACATTGCCAGACATGATTTGTGAAAGTTTGATTCGGATCGGAGCTCTATATCATATAGCTGCCATACAAACGATCAATCAGATTTCAAGTCTTTGTATGGGAAACTTTTTTGTTTTCCAAGCTATTTCAACTGAATTCAACATTTATTTATTTGACATTGCCAGACATGATTTGTGAAAGTTTGATTCGGATCGGAGCTCTATATCATATAGCTGCCATACAAACGATCAATCAGATTTCAAGTCTTTGTATGGGGAACTTTTTGGTTTTCCAAGCTATTACAACTGAATTCAACATTTATTCATTTGACATAGCCGTACATGATTTGAGAAAGTTTAATTTGGATCGGATCTCCATATCATATAGCTGCCATACAAACGACCGATATAAAAACAAGTCTTTGTATGGAAAATTTTTTTTTTTTTGCAACCTATTTCAACTGAATTAAACATTTATTCTTTTCGCATAGCCATACATGATTTGTAAAAGTTTGATTTGGATCGGAGCTCTATATCATATAGCTGCCATACAAACGATCAATCAGATTTCAAGTCTTTGTATGAGAAACTTTTTTGTTTTCCAAGCTATTAAAACTGAAGTCAACATTTATTCATTTGACATAGCCGTTCATGATTTGAGAAAGTTTGATTTGGATCGGATCCCTATATCATATAGCTGCCATACAAACGACCGATATGAAAACAAGTCTTTGTAAGGAAAATTTTTTTTTTTTTTGCAACCTATTGCAACGGAGTTCAACATTTATTCATTTGCTATAGCCATACATGATTTGTGAAAGTTTGATTTGGATCGGAGCTCTATATCATATAGCTGCCATACAAACGATCAATCAGATTTCAAGTCTTTGTATGAGAAACTTTTTTGTTTTCCAAGCTATTACAACTGAATTCAACATTTATTCATTTGACATAGCCGTTCATGATTTAAGAAAGTTTGATTTGGATCGGATCCCTATATCATATAGCTGCCATACAAACGACCGATATGGAAACAAGTCTTTGTATGGAAAATTTTTTTTTTTGCGACCTATTGCAACGGAGTTCAACATTTATTCATTTGCTATAGCCATACATGATTTGTAAAAGTTTAATTTGGATCGGAGCTCTATATCATATAGTTGCCATACAAATGATCAATCAGATTTCAAGTCTTTGTATGAGAAACTTTTTTGTTTTCCAAGCTATTACAACTGAATTCAACATTTATTTATTTGACATTGCCATACATGATTTTTGAAAGTTTGATTGGGATCGGATCTCTATATCATATAGCTGCCATACAAACGACCGATATAAGAACAAGTCTTTGTATGGAAAACTTTTTTGTTTTCCAAGCTATTACAACTGAACTCAACATTTATTTATTTGACTATGCCAGACATGATTTGTAAAAGTTTGATTCGGATCGAAGCTCTATATCATATAGCTGCCATACAAACGATCAATCAGATTTCAAGTCTTTGTATGGAAAACTTTTTTGTTTTCCAAGCTATTACAACTGAACTCAACATTTATTTATTTGACATTGCCAGACATGATTTGTGAAAGTTTGATTCGGATCGGAGCTCTATATCATATAGCTGCCATACAAACGATCAATCAGATTTCAAGTCTTTGTATGGGAAACTTTTTTGTTTTCCAAGCTATTACAAATGAATTCAACATTTATTCATTTGACATAGCCATACATGATTTGTGAAAGTTTAATTCGGATCGGAGCTCTATATCATATAGCTGCCATACAAACGATCAATCAGTTTTCAAGTCTTTGTATGAGAAACTTTTTTGTTTTCCAAGCTATTACAACTGAATTCAACATTTATTTATTTGACAAAGCCATACATGATTTGTGAAAGTTTGATTGGGATCGGATCTCTATATCGGATAGCTGCCATACAAACGACCGATATAAGAACAAGTCTTTGTATGGAAAACTTTTTTGTTTTCCAAGCTATTACAACTGAACTCAACATTTATTTATTTGACTATGCCAGACATGATTTGTAAAAGTTTGATTCGGATCGAAGCTCTATATCATATAGCTGCCATACAAACGATCAATCAGATTTCAAGTCTTTGTATGGAAAACTTTTTTGTTTTCCAAGCCATTACAAGTGAACTCAACATTTATTTATTTGACATTGCCAGACATGATTTGTGAAAGTTTGATTCGGATCGGAGCTCTATATCATATAGCTGCCATACAAACGATCAATCAGATTTCAAGTCTTTGTATGGAAAACTTTTTTGTTTTCCAAGCTATTACAACTGAATTCAACATTTATTTATATGACATAGCCATACATAATTTGTGACAGTTTGATTCGGATCGGAGCTCTATATCATATAGCTGCCATACAAACGATCAATCAGATTTCAAGTTTTTGTATGGGAAACTTTTTTATTTTCCGAACTATTCCAACGGAATTCAAAATTTATTTATTTGACATAGCCATACATGATTTGTGAAAGTTTGATTCGGATCGGAGCTCTATATCATATAGCTGCCATACAAACGATCAATCAGATTTCAAGTCTTTGTATGGGAAACTTTTTTGTTTTCCAAGCTATTACAACTGAATTCAACATTTATTCATTTGACATAGCCGTACATGATTTGAGAAAGTTTGATTTGGATCGGAGCTCTATATCATATAGCTGCCATACAAACGACCGATATGAAAACAAATCAAAACGAAATGAAAACGATCAATCAGATTTCAAGTCTTTGTATGGAAAACTTTTTTGTTTTCCAAGCTATTACAACTGAATTCAACATTTATTTATTTGACATAGCCATACATGATTTGTGAAAGTTTATTTTGGATCGGAGCTCTATATCATATAGCTGCCATACAAACGATCAATCAGATTTCAAGTCTTTGTATGGACAATTTTTTTGTTTTCCAAGCTATTACAACTGAATTCAACATTTATTTATTTGACATAGCCATACATGATTTGTGAAAGTTTGATTCGGATCGGAGCTCTATATCATACAGCTGCCATACAAACGATCAATCAGATTTCAAGTCTTTGTATGGGAAACTTTTTTGTTTTCCAAGCTATTACAACTGAATTCAACATTTATTCATTTGACATAGCCGTACATGATTTGAGAAAGTTTGATTTGGATCGGAGCTCTATATCATATAGCTGCCATACAAACGACCGATATGAAAACAAATCAAAACGAAATGAAAACGATCAATCAGATTTCAAGTCTTTGTATGGAAAACTTTTTTGTTTTCCAAGCTATTACAACTGAATTCAACATTTATTTATTTGACATAGCCATACATGATTTGTGAAAGTTTATTTTGGATCGGAGCTCTATATCATATAGCTGCCATACAAACGATCAATCAGATTTCAAGTCTTTGTATGGACAATTTTTTGTTTTCCAAGCTATTACAACTGAATTCAACATTTATTCATTTGACATAGCCGTACATGATTTGAGAAAGTTTGATTTGGATCGGATCTCCATATCATATAGCTGCCATACAAACGACCGATATAAAAACAAGTCTTTGTATGGAAAATTTTTTTTTTTTTGCAACCTATTGCAACGGAGTTCAACATTTATTCATTTGCTATAGCCATACATGATTTGTGAAAGTTTGATTTGGATCGGAGCTCTATATCATATAGCTGCCATACAAACGATCAATCAGATTTCAAGTCTTTGTATGAGAAGCTTTTTTGTTTTCCAAGCTTTTACAACTGAATTCAACATTTATTCATTTGACATAGCCGTTCATGATTTAAGAAAGTTTGATTTGGATCGGATCCCTATATCATATAGCTGCCATACAAACGACCGATATGGAAACAAGTCTTTGTATGGAAAAATTTTTTTTTTTTGCGACCTATTGCAACGGAGTTCAACATTTATTCATTTGCTATAGCCATACATGATTTGTAAAAGTTTAATTTGGATCGGAGCTCTATATCATATAGTTGCCATACAAACGATCAATCAGATTTCAAGTCTTTGTATGAGAAACTTTTTTTGTTTTCCAAGCTATTACAACTGAATTCAACATTTATTTATTTGACATTGCCATACATGATTTGTGAAAGTTTGATTGGGATCGGATCTCTATATCATATAGCTGCCATACAAACGACCGATATAAGAACAAGTCTTTGTATGGAAAACTTTTTTGTTTTCCAAGCTATTACAACTGAACTCAACATTTATTTATTTGACATTGCCAGACATGATTTGTGAAAGTTTGATTCGGATCGGAGCTCTATATCATATAGCTGCCATACAAACGATCAATCAGATTTCAAGTCTTTGTATGGGAAACTTTTTTGTTTTCCAAGCTATTACAACTGAATTCAACATTTATTTATTTGACATTGCCAGACATGATTTGTGAAAGTTTGATTTGGATCGGAGCTCTATATCATATAGCTGCCATACAAACGATCAATCAGATTTCAAGTCTTTGTATGAGAAACTTTTTTCATTTCCAAGCTATTACAACTGAATTCAACATTTATTTATTCGACATAGCCATACATGATTTGTGAAAGTTTGATTGGGATCGGATCTCTATATCCGATAGCTGCCATACAAACGACCGATATAAGAACAAGTCTTTGTATGGAAAACTTTTTTGTTTTCCAAGCTATTACAACTGAACTCAACATTTATTTATTTGACATTGCCAGACATGATTTGTGAAAGTTTGATTCGGATCGGAGCTCTATATCATATAGCTGCCATACAAACGATCAATCAGATTTCAAGTCTTTGTATGGAAAACTTTTTTATTTTCCAAGCTATTACAACTAAATTCACCATTTATTCATTTAATATAGCCATACATGATTTGTGAAAGTTTATTTCGGATCGGAGCTCTATATCATATAGCTGCCATACAAACGATCAATCAGATTTCAAGTCTTTGTATGGGAAACTTTTTTGTTTTCCAAGCTATTACAACTGAATTCAACATTTATTCATTTGATATAGCCGTACATGATTTGAGAAAGTTTGATTTGGATCGGAGCTCTATATCATATAGCTGCCATACAAACGACCGATATGAAAACAAATCAAAACGAAATGAGAACGATCAATCAGATTTCAAGTCTTTGTATGGAAAACTTTTTTGTTTTCCAAGCTATTACAACTAAATTCACCATTTATTCATTTGACATAGCCATACATGATTTGTGAAAGTTTATTTTGGATCGGAGCTCTATATCATATAGCTGCCATACAAACGATCAATCAGATTTCAAGTCTTTGTATGGACAATTTTTTTGTTTTCCAAGCTATTACAACTGAATTCAACATTTATTTATTTGACATTGCCAGACATGATTTGTGAAAGTTTGATTCGGATCGGAGCTCTATATCATATAGCTGCCATACAAACGATCAATCAGATTTCAAGTCTTTGTATGGGAAACTTTTTGGTTTTCCAAGCTATTACAACTGAATTCAACATTTATTCATTTGACATAGCCATACATGATTTGTGAAAGTTTGATTCGGATCGGAGCTCTATTTCATATAGCTGCCATACAAACGATCAATCAGATTTCAAGTCTTTGTATGGGAAATTTTTTTGTTTTCCAAGCTATTACAACTGAATTCAACATTTATTTATTTGACATAGCCATACATGATTTGTGAAAGTTTGATTGGGATCGGATCTCTATATCGGATAGCTGCCATACAAACGACCGATATAAGAACAAGTCTTTGTATGGAAAACTTTTTTTGTTTTCCAAGCTATTACAACTGAACTCAACATTTATTTATTTGACATTGCCAGACATGATTTGTGAAAGTTTGATTCGGATCGGAGCTCTATATCATATAGCTGCCATACAAACGATCAATCAGATTTCAAGTCTTTGTATGGGAAACTTTTTTGTTTTCCAAGCTATTACAACTAAATTCACCATTTATTCATTTAATATAGCCATACATGATTTGTAAAAGTTTATTTCGGATCGGAGCTCTATATCATATAGCTGCCATACAAACGATCAATCAGATTTCAAGTCTTTGTATGGAAAACTTTTTTGTTTTCCAAGCTATTACAACTGAATTCAACATTTATTTATATGACATACCCATACATGATTTGTGACAGTTTGATTCGGATCGGAGCTCTATATCATATAGCTGCCATACAAACGATCAATCAGATTTCAAGTTTTTGTATGGGAAACTTTTTTATTTTCCAAGCTATTCCAACGGAATTCAACATTTATTTATTTGACATAGCCATACATGATTTGTGAAAGTTTGATTCGGATCGGAGCTCTATATCATATAGCTGCCATACAAACGATCTATCAGATTTCAAGTCTTTGTATGGGAAACTTTTTTGTTTTCCAAGCTATTACAACTGAATTCAACATTTATTCATTTGACATAGCCGTACATGATTTGAGAAAGTTTGATTTGGATCGGAGCTCTATATCATATAGCTGCCATACAAACGACCGATATGAAAACAAATCAAAACGAAATGAGAACGATCAATCAGATTTCAAGTCTTTGTATGGAAAACTTTTTTGTTTTCCAAGCTATTACAACTGAATTCACCATTTATTCATTTGACATAGCCATACATGATTTGTGAAAGTTTATTTTGGATCGGAGCTCTATATCATATAGCTGCCATACAAACGATCAATCAGATTTCAAGTCTTTGTATGGACAATTTTTTTGTTTTCCAAGCTATTACAACTGAATTCAACATTTATTTATTTGACATAGCCATACATGATTTGTGAAAGTTTGATTTGGATCGGAGCTCTATATCATATAGCTGCCATACAAACGATCAATCAGATTTCAAGTCTTTGTATGGGGAAACTTTTTTGTTTTCCAAGCTATTACAACTGAATTCAACATTTATTCATTTGACATAGCCGTACATGATTTGTGACAGTTTGATTCGGATCGGAGCTCTATATCATATAGCTGCCATACAAACGATCAATCAGATTTCAAGTTTTTGTATGGGAAACTTTTTTATTTTCCAAGCTATTACAACGGAATTCAACATTTATTTATTTGACATAGCCATACATAATTTGTGAAAGTTTGATTCGGATCGGAGCTCTATATCATATAGCTGCCATACAAACGATCAATCAGATTTCAAGTCTTTGTATGGGAAACTTTTTTGTTTTCCAAGCTATTACAACTGAATTCAACATTTATTCATTTGACATAGCCGTACATGATTTGAGAAAGTTTGATTTGGATCGGAGCTCTATATCATATAGCTGCCATACAGACGATCAATCAGATTTCAAGTCTTTGTATGGACAATTTTTTTTGTTTTCCAAGCTATTACAACTGAATTCAACATTTATTTATTTGACATAGCCATACATGATTTGTGAAAGTTTGATGTGAAAGCTGCCATACAAACGACCGATATGAAAACAAATCAAAACGAAATGAGAACGATCAATCAGATTTCAAGTCTTTGTATGGAAAACTTTTTTGTTTTCCAAGCTATTACAACTGAATTCACCATTTATTCATTTGACATAGCCATACATGATTTGTGAAAGTTTATTTTGGATCGGAGCTCTATATCATATAGCTGCCATACAGACGATCAATCAGATTTCAAGTCTTTGTATGGACAATTTTTTTGTTTTCCAAGCTATTACAACTGAATTCAACATTTATTTATTTGACATAGCCATACATGATTTGTGAAAGTTTGATTCGGATCGGAGCTCTATATCATATAGCTGCCATACAAACGATCAATCAGATTTCAAGTCTTTGTATGGGAAACTTTTTTGTTTTCCAAGCTATTACAACTGAATTCAACATTTATTCATTTGACATAGCCGTACATGATTTGAGAAAGTTTGATTTGGATCGGAGCTCTATATCATATAGCTGCCATACAAACGACCGATATGAAAACAAATCAAAACGAAATGAAAACGATCAATCAGATTTCAAGTCTTTGTATGGAAAACTTTTTTGTTTTCCAAGCTATTACAACTAAATTCACCATTTATTCATTTGACATAGCCATACATGATTTGTGAAAGTTTATTTTGGATCGGAGCTCTATTTCATATAGCTGCCATACAAACGATCAATCAGATTTCAAGTCTTTGTATGGACAATTTTTTTGTTTTCCAAGCTATTACAACTGAATTCAACATTTATTTATTTGACATTGCCAGACATGATTTGTGAAAGTTTGATTCGGATCGGAGCTCTATATCATATAGATGCCATACAAACGATCAATCAGATTTCAAGTCTTTGTATGGGAAACTTTTGGTTTTCCAAGCTATTACAACTGAATTCAACATTTATTCATTTGACATAGCCATACATGATTTGTGAAAGTTTGATTCGGATCGGAGCTCTATTTCATATAGCTGCCATACAAACGATCAATCAGATTTCAAGTCTTTGTATGGGAAATTTTTTTGTTTTCCAAGCTATTACAACTGAATTCAACATTTATTTATTTGACATAGCCATACATGATTTGTGAAAGTTTGATTCGGATCGGAGCTCTATATCATATAGCTGCCATACAAACGATCAATCAGATTTCAAGTCTTTGTATGGGAAACTTTTTGTTTTCCAAGCTATTACAACTGAATTCAACATTTATTCATTTGACATAGCCGTACATGATTTGAGAAAGTTTGATTTGGATCGGATCTCCATATCATATAGCTGCCATACAAACGACCGATATAAAAACAAGTCTTTGTATGGAAAATTTTTTTTTTTTTTGCAACCTATTGCAACGGAGTTCAACATTTATTCATTTGCTATAGCCATACATGATTTGTGAAAGTTTGATTTGGATCGGAGCTCTATATCATATAGCTGCCATACAAACGATCAATCAGATTTCAAGTCTTTGTATGAGAAGCTTTTTGTTTTCCAAGCTATTACAACTGAATTCAACATTTATTCATTTGACATAGCCGTTCATGATTTAAGAAAGTTTGATTTGGATCGGATCCCTACATCATATAGCTGCCATACAAACGACCGATATGGAAACAAGTCTTTGTATGGAAAAATTTTTTTTTTTGCGACCTATTGCAACGGAGTTCAACATTTATTCATTTGCTATAGCCGTACATGATTTGTAAAAGTTTAATTTGGATCGGAGCTCTATATCATATAGTTGCCATACAAACGATCAATCAGATTTCAAGTCTTTGTATGAGAAACTTTTTTGTTTTCCAAGCTATTACAACTGAATTAAACATTTATTTATTTGACATTGCCATACATGATTTGTGAAAGTTTGATTGGGATCGGATCTCTATATCATATAGCTGCCATACAAACGACCGATATAAGAACAAGTCTTTGTATGGAAAACTTTTTTGTTTTCCAAAGCTATCATAACCGAATTCCACAATCATTAATTTGAAATAGCCATACACAATTTGTGAAACTTTGGTCCGGATCGGCAAACTATGTCATATATATATGTGCCATACAAGCGACCGATATGAAAACAAGTCTTTGTATGGAAAACTTTTTTGTTCTCCAAGCTATCGTAACCGAATTCCACAATTATTAATTTGACATAGCCATACACGATTCGTGAAACTTTGGTCCGGAGCGGACCACTATATCATACAGCTGCCATACGAACGACCGATACGAAAACAAGTCTTTGTATGGAAAACTTTTTTGTTTTCCAAGCTATCATAACCGAATTCCACAATTATTAATTTGACAAAGCCATACACGATTTGTAAAACTTTGGTCCGGATCGGACCACTATATCATATAGCTGCCATACAAACAACCGATATGAAAACAAGTCTTTGTATGGAAAACTTTTTTGTTCTCCAAGCTATCGTAACCGAAATCCACAATTATTAATTTGACATAGCCATACACGATTTGTGAAACATTAGTCCGGAGCGGACCACTATATCATATAGCTGCCATACAAACAACCGATATGAAAACAAGTCTTTGTATGGAAAACTTTTTTGTTCTCCAAGCTATCGTAACCGAATTTCACAATTATTAATTTTACATAGTTATACACGATTTGTAAAACTTTGGTTTGGAGCGGACCACTATATCATATAGCTGCCATAAAAACAACCGATATGAAAACAAGTCTTTGTATGGAAAACTTTTTTGTTCTCCAATCTATCGTAACCGAATTCCACAATTATTAATTTGACATAGCCATACACGATTTGTGAAACTTTGGTCCGGAGCGGACCACTATATCATATAGCTGCCATACAAACGACCGATATGAAAACAAGTCTTTGTATGGAAAACTTTTTTGTTCTCCAAGCTATCGCAACCGCATTTAACGTTTATTTATTTGACAAAACCATACACGATTTGTGAAACGTTGGCCTGGAGCGGACCTCTATATCATATAGCTGCCATACAAACGACCGATATGAAAACAAGTCTTTGCATGGAAAACTTTTTTGTTCTCCAAGCTATCGCAACTGAATACAACCATACAAACGATCAATCAGATTTCAAGTCTTTGTATGGAAAACTTTTTTGTTTTCCAAGCTATTACAACTAAATTCACCATTTATTCATTTAATATAGCCATACATGATTTGTGAAAGTTTATTTCGGATCGGAGCTCTATATCATATAGCTGCCATACAAACGATCAATCAGATTTCAAGTCTTTGTATGGAAAACTTTTTTGTTTTCCAAGCTATTACAACTGAATTCAACATTTATTTATATGACATAGCCATACATGATTTGTGAAAGTTTGATTCGGATCGAATCTCTATATCATATAGCTGCCATACAAACGATCAATCAGATTTCAAGTCTTTGTATGGGAAACTTTTTTGTTTTCCAAGCTATTACAACTGAATTCAACATTTATTCATTTGATATAGCCGTACATGATTTGAGAAAGTTTGATTTGGATCGGAGCTCTATATCATATAGCTGCCATACAAACGACCGATATGAAAACAAATCAAAACGAAATGAGAACGATCAATCAGATTTCAAGTCTTTGTATGGAAAACTTTTTTGTTTTCCAAGCTATTACAACTAAATTCACCATTTATTCATTTGACATAGCCATACATGATTTGTGAAAGTTTATTTTGGATCGGAGCTCTATATCATATAGCTGCCATACAAACGATCAATCAGATTTCAAGTCTTTGTATGGACAATTTTTTGTTTTCCAAGCTATTACAACTGAATTCAACATTTATTTATTTGACATTGCCAGACATGATTTGTGAAAGTTTGATTCGGATCGGAGCTCTATTTCATATAGCTGCCATACAAACGATCAATCAGATTTCAAGTCTTTGTATGGGAAATTTTTTTGTTTTTCCAAGCTATTACAACTGAATTCAACATTTATTTATTTGACATAGCCATACATGATTTGTGAAAGTTTGATTGGGATCGGATCTCTATATCGGATAGCTGCCATACAAACGACCGATATAAGAACAAGTCTTTGTATAAAAAATTTTTTGTTTTCCAAGCTATTACAACTGAACTCAACATTTATTTATTTGACATTGCCAGACATGATTTGTGAAAGTTTGATTCGGATCGGAGCTCTATATCATATAGCTGCCATACAAACGATCAATCAGATTTCAAGTCTTTGTATGGGAAACTTTTTTGTTTTCCAAGCTATTACAACTAAATTCACCATTTATTCATTTAATATAGCCATACATGATTTGTGAAAGTTTATTTCGGATCGGAGCTCTATATCATATAGCTGCCATACAAACGATCAATCAGATTTCAAGTCTTTGTATGGAAAACTTTTTTGTTTTCCAAGCTATTACAACTGAATTCAACATTTATTTATATGACATACCCATACATGATTTGTGACAGTTTGATTCGGATCGGAGCTCTATATCATATAGCTGCCATTCAAACGATCAATCAGATTTCAAGTTTTTGTATGGGAAACTTTTTTATTTTCCAAGCTATTCCAACGGAATTCAACATTTATTTATTTGACATAGCCATACATGATTTGTGAAAGTTTGATTCGGATCGGAGCTCTATATCATATAGCTGCCATACAAACAATCAATCAGATTTCAAGTCTTTGTATGGGAAACTTTTTTGTTTTCCAAGCTATTACAACTGAATTCAACATTTATTCATTTGACATAGCCGTACATGATTTGTGAAAGTTTGATTCGGATCGGAGCTCTATATCATATAGCTGCCATACAAACGATCAATCAGATTTCAAGTCTTTGTATGGGAAACTTTTTTGTTTTCCAAGCTATTACAACTGAAATCAACATTTATTCATTTGACATAGCCGTACATGATTTGTGAAAGTTTGATTTGGATCGGAGCTCTATATCATATAGCTGCCATACAAACGACCGATATGAAAACAAATCAAAACGAAATGAGAACGATCAATCAGATTTCAAGTCTTTGTATGGAAAACTTTTTTGTTTTCCAAGCTATTACAACTGAATTCACCATTTATTCATTTGACATAGCCATACATGATTTGTGAAAGTTTATTTTGGATCGGAGCTCTATATCATATAGCTGCCATACAGACGATCAATCAGATTTCAAGTCTTTGTATGGACAATTTTTTTGTTTTCCAAGCTATTACAACTGAATTCAACATTTATTTATTTGACATAGCCATACATGATTTGTGAAAGTTTGATTCGGATCGGAGCTCTATATCATATAGCTGCCATACAAACGATCAATCAGATTTCAAGTCTTTGTATGGGAAACTTTTTTTGTTTTCCAAGCTATTACAACTGAATTCAACATTTATTCATTTGACATAGCCGTACATGATTTGAGAAAGTTTGATTTGGATCGGAGCTCTATATCATATAGCTGCCATACAAACGACCGATATGAAAACAAATCAAAACGAAATGAGAACGATCAATCAGATTTCAAGTCTTTGTATGGAAAACTTTTTTGTTTTCCAAGCTATTACAACTAAATTCACCATTTATTCATTTGACATAGCCATACATGATTTGTGAAAGTTTATTTTGGATCGGAGCTCTATATCATATAGCTGCCATACAAACGATCAATCAGATTTCAAGTCTTTGTATGGACAATTTTTTTGTTTTCCAAGCTATTACAACTGAATTCAACATTTATTTATTTGACATTGCCAGACATGATTTGTGAAAGTTTGATTCGGATCGGAGCTCTATATCATATAGCTGCCATACAAACGATCAATCAGATTTCAAGTCTTTGTATAGGAAACTTTTTGGTTTTCCAAGCTATTACAACTGAATTCAACATTTATTCATTTGACATAGCCATACATGATTTGTGAAAGTTTGATTCGGATCGGAGCTCTATTTCATATAGCTGCCATACAAACGATCAATCAGATTTCAAGTCTTTGTATGGGAAATTTTTTTGTTTTCCAAGCTATTACAACTGAATTCAACATTTATTTATTTGACATAGCCATACATGATTTGTGAAAGTTTGATTCGGATCGGAGCTCTATATCATATAGCTGCCATACAAACGATCAATCAGATTTCAAGTCTTTGTATGGGAAACTTTTTTGTTTTCCAAGCTATTACAACTGAATTCAACATTTATTCATTTGACATAGCCGTACATGATTTGAGAAAGTTTGATTTGGATCGGATCTCCATATCATATAGCTGCCATACAAACGACCGATATAAAAACAAGTCTTTGTATGGAAAATTTTTTTTTTTTTGCAACCTATTGCAACGGAGTTCAACATTTATTCATTTGCTATAGCCGTACATGATTTGTGAAAGTTTGATTTGGATCGGAGCTCTATATCATATAGTTGCCATACAAACGATCAATCAGATTTCAAGTCTTTGTATGAGAAGCTTTTTTGTTTTCCAAGCTATTACAACTGAATTCAACATTTATTCATTTGACATAGCCGTTCATGATTTAAGAAAGTTTGATTTGGATCGGATCCCTATATCATATAGCTGCCATACAAACGACCGATATGGAAACAAGTCTTTGTATGGAAAAATTTTTTTTTTTTGCGACCTATTGCAACGGAGTTCAACATTTATTCATTTGCTATAGCCATACATGATTTGTAAAAGTTTAATTTGGATCGGAGCTCTATATCATATAGTTGCCATACAAACGATCAATCAGATTTCAAGTCTTTGTATGAGAAACTTTTTTGTTTTCCAAGCTATTACAACTGAATTCAACATTTATTTATTTGACATTGCCATACATGATTTGTGAAAGTTTGATTGGGATCGGATCTCTATATCATATAGCTGCCATACAAACGACCGATATAAGAACAAGTCTTTGTATGGAAAACTTTTTTGTTTTCCAAGCTATTACAACTGAACTCAACATTTATTTATTTGACATTGCCAGACATGATTTGTGAAAGTTTGATTCGGATCGGAACTCTATATCATATAGCTGCCATACAAACGATCAATCAGATTTCAAGTCTTTGTATGGGAAACTTTTTTGTTTTCCAAGCTATTACAACTGAATTCAACATTTATTTATTTGACATTGCCAGACATGATTTGTGAAAGTTTGATTTGGATCGGAGCTCTATATCATATAGCTGCCATACAAACGATCAATCAGATTTCAAGTCTTTGTATGAGAAACTTTTTTCATTTCCAAGCTATTACAACTGAATTCAACATTTATTTATTCGACATAGCCATACATGATTTGTGAAAGTTTGATTGGGATCGGATTTCTATATCCGATAGCTGCCATACAAACGACCGATATAAGAACAAGTCTTTGTATGGAAAACTTTTTTGTTTTCCAAGCTATTACAACTGAACTCAACATTTATTTATTTGACATTGCCAGACATGATTTGTGAAAGTTTGATTCGGATCGGAGCTCTATATCATATAGCTGCCATACAAACGATCAATCAGATTTCAAGTCTTTGTATGGAAAACTTTTTTGTTTTCCAAGCTATTACAACTAAATTCACCATTTATTCATTTGACATAGCCATACATGATTTGTGAAAGTTTGATTCGGATCGGAGCTCTATATCATACAGCTGCCATACAAACGATCAATCAGATTTCAAGTCTTTGTATGGAAAACTTTTTTGTTTTCCAAGCTATTACAACTGAATTCAACATTTATTTATATGACATAGCCATACATGATTTGTGAAAGTTTGATTCGGATCGAAGCTCTATATCATATAGCTGCCATACAAACGGTCAATCAGATTTCAAGTCTTTGTATGGGAAACTTTTTTGTTTTCCAAGCTATTACAACTGAATTCAACATTTATTCATTTGATATAGCCGTACATGATTTGAGAAAGTTTGATTTGGATCGGAGCTCTATATCATATAGCTGCCATACAAACGACCGATATGAAAACAAATCAAAACGAAATGAGAACGATCAATCAGATTTCAAGTCTTTGTATGGAAAACTTTTTTGTTTTCCAAGCTATTACAACTAAATTCACCATTTATTCATTTGACATAGCCATACATGATTTGTGAAAGTTTGATTCGGATCGGAGCTCTATATCATACAGCTGCCATACAAACGATCAATCAGATTTCAAGTCTTTGTATGGGAAACTTTTGGTTTTCCAAGCTATTACAACTGAATTCAACATTTATTCATTTGACATAGCCATACATGATTTGTGAAAGTTTGATTCGGATCGGAGCTCTATTTCATATAGCTGCCATACAAACGATCAATCAGATTTCAAGTCTTTGTATGGGAAATTTTTTTGTTTTCCAAGCTATTACAACTGAATTCAACATTTATTTATTTGACATAGCCATACATGATTTGTGAAAGTTTGATTCGGATCGGAGCTCTATTTTTTATTTATTTGACATAGCCATACATGATTTGTGAAAGTTTGATTCGGATCGGAGCTCTATATCATATAGCTGCCATACAAACGATCAATCAGATTTCAAGTCTTTGTATGGGAAACTTTTTGTTTTCCAAGCTATTACAACTAAATTCACCATTTATTCATTTGACATAGCCATACATGATTTGTGAAAGTTTATTTTGGATCGGAGCTCTATATCATATAGCTGCCATACAAACGATCAATCAGATTTCAAGTCTTTGTATGGACAATTTTTTTGTTTTCCAAGCTATTACAACTGAATTCAACATTTATTTATTTGACATTGCCAGACATGATTTGTGAAAGTTTGATTCGGATCGGAGCTCTATATCATATAGCTGCCATACAAACGATCAATCAGATTTCAAGTCTTTGTATAGGAAACTTTTTGGTTTTCCAAGCTATTACAACTGAATTCAACATTTATTCATTTGACATAGCCATACATGATTTGTGAAAGTTTGATTCGGATCGGAGCTCTATTTCATATAGCTGCCATACAAACGATCAATCAGATTTCAAGTCTTTGTATGGGAAATTTTTTTGTTTTCCAAGCTATTACAACTGAATTCAACATTTATTTATTTGACATAGCCATACATGATTTGTGAAAGTTTGATTCGGATCGGAGCTCTATATCATATAGCTGCCATACAAACGATCAATCAGATTTCAAGTCTTTGTATGGGAAACTTTTTTGTTTTCCAAGCTATTACAACTGAATTCAACATTTATTCATTTGACATAGCCGTACATGATTTGAGAAAGTTTGATTTGGATCGGATCTCCATATCATATAGCTGCCATACAAACGACCGATATAAAAACAAGTCTTTGTATGGAAAATTTTTTTTTTTGCAACCTATTGCAACGGAGTTCAACATTTATTCATTTGCTATAGCCGTACATGATTTGTGAAAGTTTGATTTGGATCGGAGCTCTATATCATATAGCTGCCATACAAACGATCAATCAGATTTCAAGTCTTTGTATGGGAAATTTTTTTGTTTTCCAAGCTATTACAACTGAATTCAACATTTATTCATTTGACATAGCCATACATGATTTGTGAAAGTTTGATTCGGATCGGAGCTCTATTTCATATAGCTGCCATACAAACGATCAATCAGATTTCAAGTCTTTGTATGGGAAACTTTTTTGTTTTCCAAGCTATTACAACTGAATTCAACATTTATTCATTTGATATAGCCGTACATGATTTGAGAAAGTTTGATTTGGATCGGAGCTCTATATCATATAGCTGCCATACAAACGATCAATCAGATTTCAAGTCTTTGTATAGGAAACTTTTTGGTTTTCCAAGCTATTACAACTGAATTCAACATTTATTCATTTGACATAGCCATACATGATTTGTGAAAGTTTGATTCGGATCGGATCTCTATATCATATAGCTGCAATACAAACGACCGATATAAGAACAAGTCTTTGTATGGAAAACTTTTTTGTTTTCCAAGCTATTACAACTGAACTCAACATTTATTTATTTGACATTGCCAGACATGATTTGTGAAAGTTTGATTCGGATCGGAGCTCTATATCATATAGCTGCCATACAAACGATCAATCAGATTTCAAGTCTTTGTATGGGAAACTTTTTGTTTTCCAAGCTATTACAACTGAATTCAACATTTATTTATTTGACATTGCCAGACATGATTTGTGAAAGTTTGATTTGGATCGGAGCTCTATATCATATAGCTGCCATACAAACGATCAATCAGATTTCAAGTCTTTGTATGAGAAACTTTTTTCATTTCCAAGCTATTACAACTGAATTCAACATTTATTTATTCGACATAGCCATACATGATTTGTGAAAGTTTGATTGGGATCGGATTTCTATATCCGATAGCTGCCATACAAACGACCGATATAAGAACAAGTCTTTGTATGGAAAACTTTTTTGTTTTCCAAGCTATTACAACTGAACTCAACATTTATTTATTTGACATTGCCAGACATGATTTGTGAAAGTTTGATTCGGATCGGAGCTCTATATCATATAGCTGCCATACAAACGATCAATCAGATTTCAAGTCTTTGTATGGAAAACTTTTTTGTTTTCCAAGCTATTACAACTAAATTCACCATTTATTCATTTAATATAGCCATACATGATTTGTGAAAGTTTATTTCGGATCGGAGCTCTATATCATATAGCTGCCATACAAACTGCCATATTTGACATTGCCAGACATGATTTGTGAAAGTTTGATTCGGATCGGAGCTCTATATCATATAGCTGCCATACAAACGATCAATCAGATTTCAAGTCTTTGTATGGGAAACTTTTTTGTTTTCCAAGCTATTACAACTGAATTCAACATTTATTTATTTGACATTGCCAGACATGATTTGTGAAAGTTTGATTTGGATCGGAGCTCTATATCATATAGCTGCCATACAAACGATCAATCAGATTTCAAGTCTTTGTATGAGAAACTTTTTTTCATTTCCAAGCTATTACAACTGAATTCAACATTTATTTATTCGACATAGCCATACATGATTTGTGAAAGTTTGATTGGGATCGGATTTCTATATCCGATAGCTGCCATACAAACGACCGATATAAGAACAAGTCTTTGTATGGAAAACTTTTTGTTTTCCAAGCTATTACAACTGAACTCAACATTTATTTATTTGACATTGCCAGACATGATTTGTGAAAGTTTGATTCGGATCGGAGCTCTATATCATATAGCTGCCATACAAACGATCAATCAGATTTCAAGTCTTTGTATGGAAAACTTTTTTGTTTTCCAAGCTATTACAACTAAATTCACCATTTATTCATTTAATATAGCCATACATGATTTGTGAAAGTTTATTTCGGATCGGAGCTCTATATCATATAGCTGCCATACAAACGATCAATCAGATTTCAAGTCTTTGTATGGAAAACTTTTTTGTTTTCCAAGCTATTACAACTGAATTCAACATTTATTTATATGACATAGCCATACATGATTTGTGAAAGTTTGATTCGGATCGAAGCTCTATATCATATAGCTGCCATACAAACGATCAATCAGATTTCAAGTCTTTGTATGGGAAACTTTTTTTGTTTTCCAAGCTATTACAACTGAATTCAACATTTATTCATTTGATATAGCCGTACATGATTTGAGAAAGTTTGATTTGGATCGGAGCTCTATATCATATAGCTGCCATACAAACGACCGATATGAAAACAAATCAAAACGAAATGAGAACGATCAATCAGATTTCAAGTCTTTGTATGGAAAACTTTTTTGTTTTCCAAGCTATTACAACTAAATTCACCATTTATTCATTTGACATAGCCATACATGATTTGTGAAAGTTTGATTCGGATCGGAGCTCTATATCATACAGCTGCCATACAAACGATCAATCAGATTTCAAGTCTTTGTATGGGAAACTTTTTGGTTTTCCAAGCTATTACAACTGAATTCAACATTTATTCATTTGACATAGCCATACATGATTTGTGAAAGTTTGATTCGGATCGGAGCTCTATTTCATATAGCTGCCATACAAACGATCAATCAGATTTCAAGTCTTTGTATGGGAAATTTTTTTGTTTTCCAAGCTATTACAACTGAATTCAACATTTATTTATTTGACATAGCCATACATGATTTGTGAAAGTTTGATTCGGATCGGAGCTCTATTTCATATAGCTGCCATACAAACGATCAATCAGATTTCAAGTCTTTTGTACGGGAAATTTTTTTGTTTTCCAAGCTATTACAACTGAATTCAACATTTATTTATTTGACATAGCCATACATGATTTGTGACAGTTTGATTCGGATCGGAGGTCTATATCATATAGCTGCCATACAAACGATCAATCAGATTTCAAGTCTTTGTATGGGAAACTTTTTTGTTTTCCAAGCTATTACAACTAAATTCACCATTTATTCATTTGACATAGCCATACATGATTTGTGAAAGTTTATTTTGGATCGGAGCTCTATATCATATAGCTGCCATACAAACGATCAATCAGATTTCAAGTCTTTGTATGGACAATTTTTTTGTTTTCCAAGCTATTACAACTGAATTCAACATTTATTTATTTGACATTGCCAGACATGATTTGTGACAGTTTGATTCGGATCGGAGCTCTATATCATATAGCTGCCATACAAACGATCAATCAGATTTCAAGTCTTTGTATAGGAAACTTTTTGGTTTTCCAAGCTATTACAACTGAATTCAACATTTATTCATTTGACATAGCCATACATGATTTGTGAAAGTTTGATTCGGATCGGAGCTCTATATCATATAGCTGCCATACAAACGACCGATATGAAAAACAAATCAAAACGAAATGAGAACGATCAATCAGATTTCAAGTCTTTGTATGGAAAACTTTTTTGTTTTCCAAGCTATTGCAACTAAATTCACCATTTATTCATTTGACATAGCCATACATGATTTGTGAGAAGTTTGATTCGGATCGGAGCTCTATATCATACAGCTGCCATACAAACGATCAATCAGATTTCAAGTCTTTGTATGGGAAACTTTTTGGTTTTCCAAGCTATTACAACTGAATTCAACATTTATTCATTTGACATAGCCATACATGATTTGTGAAAGTTTGATTTGGATCGGAGCTCTATTTCATAGAGCTGCCATACAAACGATCAATCAGATTTCAAGTCTTTGTATGGGAAACTTTTTTGTTTTTCCAAGCTATTACAACTGAATTCAACATTTATTTATTTGACATAGCCATACATGATTTGTGAAAGTTTGATTCGGATCGGAGCTCTATATCATATAGCTGCCATACAAACGATCAATCAGATTTCAAGTCTTTGTACGGGAAATTTTTTTGTTTTCCAAGCTATTGCAACTGAATTCAACATTTATTTATTTGACATAGCCATACATGATTTGTGAAAGTTTGATTCGGATCGGAGCTCTATATCATATAGCTGCCATACAAACGATCAATCAGATTTCAAGTCTTTGTATGGGAAACTTTTTTATTTTCCAAGCTATTACAACTAAATTCACCATTTATTTATTTGACATAGCCATACATGATTTGTGAAAGTTTGGTCTGGATCGGAGCTCTATATCATATAGCTGCCATACAAACGATCAATCAGATTTCAAGTCTTTGTATGGACAATTTTTTTGTTTTCCAAGCTATTGCAACTGAATTCAACATTTATTTATTTGACATTGCCAGACATGATTTGTGACAGTTTGATTCGGATCGGAGCTCTATATCATATAGCTGCCATACAAACGATCAATCAGATTTCAAGTCTTTGTATAGGAAACTTTTTGGTTTTCCAAGCTATTACAACTGAATTCAACATTTATTCATTTGACATAGCCATACATGATTTGTGAAAGTTTGATTCGGATCGGAGCTCTATTTCATATAGCTGCCATACAAACGATCAATCAGATTTCAAGTCTTTGTATGGGAAATTTTTTTGTTTTCCAAGCTATTACAACTGAATTCAACATTTATTTATTTGACATAGCCATACATGATTTGTGAAAGTTTGATTCGGATCGGAGCTCTATATCATATAGCTGCCATACAAACGATCAATCAGATTTCAAGTCTTTGTATGGGAAACTTTTTTGTTTTCCAAGCTATTACAACTGAATTCAACATTTATTCATTTGACATAGCCGTACATGATTTGAGAAAGTTTGATTTGATCGGATCTCTATATCATATAGCTGCCATACAAACGACCGATATAAAAACAAGTCTTTGTATGGAAAATTTTTTTTTTTCCAAGCTATTGCAACGGAGTTCAACATTTATTCATTTGACTATAGCCACGTACATAGATTTGTGAAAGTTTGATTTGGATCGGAGCTCTATATCATATAGCTGCCATACAAAACGATCAATTGTGAAATCAAGTCTTTGTATGGGAAATTTTTTTGTTTTCCAAGCTATTACAACTCGAATTCAACATTTATTCATTTGACATAGCCATACACGATTTGTGAAAGTTTGATCCGGATCGGAGCTCTATATCATATAGCTGCCATACAAACGATCAATAAGATATCAAGTCTTTGTATGGGAAATCTTTTTTGTTTTCCAAGCTATTACAACTGAATTAAACATTTATTTATTTGACATAGCCATACATGATTTTTAGTGAAAGTTTGATTCGGATCGGAGCTCTATTTCATATAGCTGCCATACAAACGATCAATCAGATATCAAGTCTTTGTATGGGAAACTTTTTTGTTTCCAAGCTATTGCAACCGAATTAAACATTTATTTATTTTGACACTTAGCCGTACACGCTGATTTGTGAAAGTTTGATTCGGATCGGAGCTCTATATCATATAGCTGCCATACAAACGACCGATCTGAAATCAAGTCTTTGTATGGGAAACTTTTTGTGTTTTCCAAGCTATTACAACTAAATTCACCATTTATTCATTTGTGCATAGCCATACACGATTTGTGAAAGTTTATTTTGGATCCGGAGCTCTATATCCTATAGCTGCCATACAAACGATCAATCAGAAATCAAGTCTTTGTATGGACAATTTTTTTGTTTTCCAAGCTATTACAACTGAATTCAACATTTATTTTTATTTGACATAGCCAGACACGATTTGTGAAAGTTTGATTCGGATCGGAGCTCTATATCATATAGCTGCCATACAAACGATCAATCAGAAATCAAGTCTTTGTATAGGAAACTTTTTGGTTTTCCAAGCTATTACAACTGAATTCAACACATTTATTCATTTGACATAGCCATACACGATTTGTGAAAGTTTGATTTCGGACCGGATCGCTTCTATTTCATATAGCCGCCTAATACAAACGATCGATCAGAAATCAAGTCTTTGTATGGGGAAACTTTTTTGTTTTCCAAGCTATTGCAACTGAATTCAACATTTATTTATTTGACATAGCCATACATGATTTGTGAAAGTTTGATTCGGATCGGAGCTCTATATCATATAGCTGCCATACAAACGATCGATCAGAAATCAAGTTCTTTGTATGGGAAACTTTTTTTGTTTTCCAAGCTATTGCAACTGAATTCAACATTTATTCATTTGACATAGCTGTACATGATTTGTGAAAGTTTGGTCTGGATCGGATCTCCATATCATATAGCTGCCATACAAACGATCAATCATGAAATCAAGTCTTTGTATTGAGAAACTTTTTTGTTTTCCAAGCTATTACAACTGAATTCAACATTTATTCATTTGACATAGCCATACACGATTTGTGAAAGTTTGATTTGGATCGGACCCCTATATCATATAGCTGCCATACAAACGATCAATGAAGATTCTCAAGTCTTTGTATGGGAAACTTTTTTTGTTTTCCAAGCTATTACAACTGAATTCAACATTTATTCATTTGACATAGCCATACATGATTTGAGAAAGTTTGATTCGGATCGGATCTCCATATCATATAGCTGCCATACAAACGACCGATATAAAAACAAGTCTTTGTATGGAAAATTTTTTTTTGCAACCTATTGCAACGGAGTTCAACATTTATTTATTTGCTATAGCCGTACACGATTTGTGAAAGTTTGATTTGGATCGGAGCTCTATATCATATAGTTGCCATACAAACGATCAATCAGAAATCAAGTCTTTAAGTATGAAGCTTTTTTGTTTTCCAAGCTATTACAACTGAATTCAACATTTATTCATTTGACATAGCCGTTCATGATTTAAGAAAGTTTGATTTGGATCGGATCCCTATATCATATAGCTGCCATACAAACGATCAATCAGATTTCAAGTCTTTGTATGGGAAACTTTTTTGTTTTCCAAGCTATTACAACTGAATTCAACATTTATTCATTTGACATAGCCGTACATGATTTGAGAAAGTTTGATTTGGATCGGATCTCCATATCATATAGCTGCCATACAAACGACCGATATAAAAACAAGTCTTTGTATGGAAAATTTTTTTTTTTTTTGCAACCTATTGCAACGGAGTTCAACATTTATTCATTTGCTATAGCCGTACATGATTTGTGAAAGTTTGATTTGGATCGGAGCTCTATATCATATAGTTGCCATACAAACGATCAATCAGATTTCAAGTCTTTGTATGGGAAGCTTTTTTGTTTTCCAAGCTATTACAACTGAATTCAACATTTATTCATTTGACATAGCCGTTCATGATTTAAGAAAGTTTGATTTGGATCGGATCCTATATCATATAGCTGCCATACAAACGACCGATATGGAAACAAGTCTTTGTATGGAAAAATTTTTTTTTTTTGCGACCTATTGCAACGGAGTTCAACATTTATTCATTTGACATAGCCATACATGATTTGTAAAAGTTTAATTTGGATCGGAGCTCTATATCCATATAGTTGCCATACAAACGATCAATCTGATTTCAAGTCTTTGTATGAGAAACTTTTTGTTTTCCAAGCTATTACAACTGAATTCAACATTTATTTATTTGACATTGCCATACATGATTTGTGAAAGTTTGATTGGGATCGGATCTCTATATCATATAGCTGCCATACAAACGACCGATATAAGAACAAGTCTTTGTATGGAAAACTTTTTTGTTTTCCAAGCTATTACAACTGAACTCAACATTTATTTATTTGACATTGCCAGACATGATTTGTGAAAGTTTGATTCGGATCGGAGCTCTATATCATATAGCTGCCATACAAACGATCAATCAGAAATCAAGTCTTTGTATGGGAAACTTTTTTTGTTTTCCAAGCTATTACAACTGAATTCAACATTTATTTATTTGACATTGCCAGACATGATTTGTGAAAGTTTGATTTGGATCGGAGCTCTATATCATATAGCTGCCATACAAACGATCAATCAGATTTCAAGTCTTTGTATGGGAAACTTTTTCATTTCCAAGCTATTACAACTGAATTCAACATTTATTTATTCGACATAGCCATACATGATTTGTGAAAGTTTGATTGGGATCGGATTTCTATATCCGATAGCTGCCATACAAACGACCCGATATAAGAACAAGTCTTTGTATGGAAAACTTTTTGTTTTCCAAGCTATTGCAACTGAACTCAACATTTATTTATTTGACATTGCCAGACATGATTTGTGAAAGTTTGATTCGGATCGGAGCTCTATATCATATAGCTGCCATACAAACGATCAATCAGATTTCAAGTCTTTGTATGGAAAACTTTTTTGTTTTCCAAGCTATTACAACTAAATTCACCATTTATTCATTTAATATAGCCATACATGATTTGTGAAAGTTTATTTCGGATCGGAGCTCTATATCATATAGCTGCCATACAAACGATCAATCAGATTTCAAGTCTCCTTGTATGGGAAACTTTTTGTTTTCCAAGCTATTACAACTGAATTCAACATTTATTTATATGACATAGCCGTACATGATTTGTGAAAGTTTGATTCGGATCGAAGCTCTATATCATATAGCTGCCATACAAACGACCAATCAGATTTCAAGTCTTTGTATGGGAAACTTTTTGTTTTCCAAGCTATTACAACTGAATTCAACATTTATTCATTTGATATAGCCGTACACGATTTGAGAAAGTTTGATCTGGATCGGACCTCTATATCATATAGCTGCCATACAAACGACCGATATGAAAACAAATCAAAACGAAATGAGAACGATCAATCAGATTTCAGAGTCTTTGTATGGAAAACTTTTTTGTTTTCCAAGCTATTACAACTAAATTCACCATTTATTCATTTGACATAGCCATACATGATTTGTGAAAGTTTGATTCGGATCGGACTCTATATCATACAGCTGCCATACAAACGATCAATCAGATTTCAAGTCTTTGTATGGGAAACTTTTTGGTTTTCCAAGCTATTACAACTGAATTCAACATTTATTCATTTGACATAGCCATACATGATTTGTGAAAGTTTGATTCGGATCGGAGCTCTATTTCATATAGCTGCCATACAAACGATCAATCAGAAATCAAGTCTTTGTATGGGAAATTTTTTGTTTTTCCAAGCTATTGCAACTGAATTCAACATTTATTTATTTGACATAGCCATACATGATTTGTGAAAGTTTGATTCGGATCGGATCTCTATATCGGATAGCTGCCATACAAACGACCGATATAAAAACAAGTCTTTGTATGGAAAACTTTTGTTTTCCAAGCTATTACAACTGAATTCAACATTTATTCATTTGACATAGCCATACACGATTTGTGAAAGTTTGATTCGGATCGGATCTCTATTTCATATAGCTGCCATACAAACGACCGATAAGAAATCAAGTCTTTGTATGGGAAATTTTTTTGTTTTCCAAGCTATTGCAACTGAATTCAACATTTATTTATTTGACATAGCCATACACGATTTGTGAAAGTTTGATTGGGATCGGATCTCTATATCATATAGCTGCCATACAAACGACCGATATGAAAACAAGTCTTTGTATGGAAAACTTTTTTGTTTTCCAAGCTATTACAACGGAATTCAACATTTATTTATTTGACATTGCCATACATGATTTGTGAAAGTTTGGTTCGGATCGGATCACTATATCATATAGCTGCCATACAAACGACCGATATGAAAACAAGTCTTTGTATAGGAAACTTTTTTGTTTTCCAAGCTATTGCAACGGAATTCAACATTTATTTATTTGACATAGCCATACACGATTTGTGACAGTTTGGTTCGGATCGGAGCTCTATATCATATAGCTGCCATACAAACGATCAATATGAAATCAAGTCTTTGTATGGAAAACTTTTTTGTTTTCCAAGCTATTGCAACCGAATTCAACATTTATTTATTTGACATAGCCATACACGATTTGTGAAAGTTTGGTTCGGATCGGAGCTCTATATCATATAGCTGCCATACAAACGAGCGATATGAAAACAAGTCTTTGTATGGGAAACTTTTTTGTTTTCCAAGCTATTCCAACGGAATTCAACATTTATTCATTTGACATAGCCATACACGATTTGTGAAAGTTTGATTCGGATCAGACTACTATATCATATAGCTGCCATACAAACGATCGATATGATAACAAGTCTTTGTATGGGAAACTTTTTTGTTTTCCAAGCTATTGCAACTGAATTCAACATTTATTCATTTGACATAGCCGTACATGATTTGAGAAAGTTTGATTTGGATCGGATCTCTATATCATATAGCTGCCATACAAACGACCGATATGAAAAAACAAATCAAAACGAAAAGAGCGTCATTCAAGTCTTTGTATGGAAAACTTTTTTGTTTTCCAAGCTATTGCAACTGAATTCACCATTTATTCATTTGACATAGCCATACACGATTTGTGAAAGTTTGGTTTGGATCGGATCACTATATCATATAGCTGCCATACAAACGATCGATATGAAAACAAGTCTTTGTATGGACAATTTTTTGTTTTCCAAGCTATTGCAACTGAATTCAACATTTATTTATTTGACATTGCCATACATGATTTGTGAAAGTTTGGTTCGGATCGGACCACTATATCATATAGCCTGCCATACAAACGACCGATATGAAAACAAGTCTTTGTATGGGAAATTTCTTTTGTTTTCCAAGCTATTGCAACGGAATTCAACATTTATTTATTTGACATAGCCATACACGATTTGTGAAAGTTCGGTTCGGATCGGATCTCTATATCATATAGCTGCCATACAAACGACCGATATGAAAACAAGTCTTTGTATGGGAAACTTTTTTGTTTTCCAAGCTATGGCAACTGAATTCAATATTTATTTCATTGACATTGCCAAACACGATTTGTGAAAGTTTGATTCGGATCGGACCTCTATATCATATAGCTGCCATACAAACGACCGATATGAAAACAAGTCTTTGTATGGGAAACTTTTTTGTTTTCCAAGCTATTGCAACTAAATTCAACATTTATTTATTTGACATAGCCATACACGATTTGTGAAAGTTTAGTTCGGATCGGACCTCTATATCATATAGCTGCCATACAAACGATCGATATGAAAACAAGTCTTTGTATGGGAAACTTTTTTGTTTTCCAAGCTATTATAACTGAATTCAACATTTATTTATTTGACATTGCCGATACACGATTTGTAACAGTTTGGTTCGGATCGGAGCTCTATATCATATAGCTGCCATACAAACGACCGATAAGATTACAAGTTTTTGTATGGGAAACTTTTTTGTTTTCCAAGCTATTCCAACAGAATTCAACATTTATTTATTTGACATAGCCATACATGATTTGTGAAAGTTTGGTTTGGATCGGAGCTCTATATCATATAGCTGCCATACAAACGATCAATAAGAAAACAAGTCTTTGTATGGGAAACTTTTTTGTTTTCCAAGCTATTGCAACCGAATTCAACATTTATTCATTTGACATAGCCGTACACGATTTGTGAAAGTTTGGTTTGGATCGGAGCTCTATATCATATAGCTGCCATACAAACGACCGATATGAAAACAAATCAAAACGAAATGAAAACGATCAATCAGATTTCAAGTCTTTGTATGGAAAACTTTTTTGTTTTCCAAGCTATTGCAACTGAATTCAACATTTATTCATTTGACATAGCCATACATGATTTGTGAAAGTTTGGTTCGGATCGGAGCTCTATATCATATAGCTGCCATACAAACGACCGATATGAAAACAAGTCTTTGTATGGAAAACTTTTTTGTTTTCCAAGCTATTGCAACTGAATTCAACATTTATTCATTTGACATAGCCATACATAATTTGTGAAAGTTTGGTTCGGATCGGACCTCTATATCATATAGCTGCCATACAAACGACCGATATGAAAACAAGTCTTTGTATGGGAAACTTTTTTGTTTTCCAAGCTATTGCAACGGAATTCAACATTTATTTATTTGACATAGCCATACACGATTTGTAAAAATTTGGTTCGGATCGGATCACTATATCATATAGCTGCCATACAAACGACCGATATGAAAACAAGTCTTTGTATAGGAAACTTTTTTGTTTTCTAAGCTATTGCAACGGAATTCAACATTTATTTATTTGACATAGCCATACACGATTTGTGAAAGTTTGGTTCGGATCGGAGCTCTATATCATATAGCTGCCATACAAACGATCGATATGAAAACAAGTCTTTGTATGGGAAACTTTTTGTTTTCCAAGCTATTGCAACGGAATTCAACATTTATTCATTTGACATAGCCATACATGATTTGTGAAAGTTTGATTCGGATCGGACCTCTATATCATATAGCTGCCATACAAACGACCGATATGAAAACAAAAAAACGAAAGAAACGATCATTTTCAAGTCTTTGTATGGAAAACTTTTTTGTTTTCCAAGCTATTGCAACTGAATTCAACATTTATTCATTTGACATAGCCATACATGATTTGTGAAAGTTTAGTTTGGATCGGATCTCTATATCATATAGCTGCCATACAAACGATCGATATGAAAACAAGTCTTTGTATGGGAAACTTTTTTGTTTTCCAAGCTATTGCAACTGAATTCAACATTTATTTCATTGACATAGCCATACACGATTTGTGAAAGTTTGGTTCGGATCGGATCACTATATCATATAGCTGCCATACAAACGACCGATATGAAAACAAGTCTTTGTATGGGAAACTTTTTCGTTTTCCAAGCTATTCCAACGGAATTCAACATTTATTTATTTGACATAGCCATACATGATTTGTGAAAGTTTGATTCGGATCGGAGCTCTATATCATATAGCTGCCATACAAATGACCGATATGAAAACAAGGCTTTGTATGGAAAACTTTTTTGTTTTCCAAGCTATTGCAACTGAATTCAAAATTTATTCATTTTATATAGCCATACATAATTTGTGAAAGTTTGTTTCGGATCGGACCACTATATCATATAGCTGCCATACAAACGACCGATATGAAAACAAGTCTTTGTATGGGAAACTTTTTTGTTTTCCAAGCTATTCCAACGGAATTCAATATTTATTTATTTGACATAGCCATACACGATTTGTGAAAGTTTGATTCGGATCGGATCTCTACATCATATAGCTGCCATACAAACGACCGATATGAAAACAAGTCTTTGTATGGAAAACTTTTTAGTTTTCCAAGCTATTGCAACGGAATTCAACATTTATTTATTTGACATAGCCATACATGATTTGTGACAGTTTGGTTCGGATCGGAGCTCTATATCATATAGCTGCCATACAAACGATCAATAAGATAACAAGTCTTTGTATGGGAAACTTTTTTATTTTTAAGCTATTCCAACGGAATTCAACATTTATTTATTTGACATAGCCATACATGATTTGTGAAAGTTTGGTTCGGATCGGATCTCCATATCATATAGCTGCCATACAAACGACCGATATGAAAACAAGTCTTTGTATGGGAAACTTTTTTGTTTTCCAAGCTATTGCAACTGAATTCAACATTTATTCATTTGACATAGCCATACATGATTTGTGAAAGTTTGGTTTGGATCGGAGCTCTATATCATATAGCTGCCATACAAACGACCGATATGAAAACAAATCAAAACGAAGAAACGATCTGATTTCAAGTCTTTGTATGGAAAACTTTTTTGTTTTCCAAGCTATTGCAACTAAATTCACCATTTATTCATTTGACATAGCCATACATGATTTGTGAAAGTTTATTTCGGATCGGAGCTCTATATCATATAGCTGCCATACAAACGATCAATCAGAAATCAAGTCTTTGTATGGAAAATTTTTTTGTTTTCCAAGCTATTGCAACTGAATTCAACATTTATTTATTTGACATAGCCATACATGATTTGTGAAAGTTTGGTTCGGATCGGAGCTCTATATCATATAGCTGCCATACAAACGATCAATATGAAAACAAGTCTTTGTATGGGAAACTTTTGGTTTTCCAAGCTATTGCAACTGAATTCAACATTTATTTATTTGACATAGCCATACATGATTTGTGAAAGTTTGGTTCGGATCGGATCTCTATATCATATAGCTGCCATACAAACGACCGATATAAAAACAAGTCTTTGTATGGAAAACTTTTTCGTTTTCCAAGCTATTACAACTGAACTCAACATTTATTTATTTGACATAGCCATACATGATTTGTGAAAGTTTGGTTCGGATCGGAGCTCTATATCATATAGCTGCCATACAAACGATCAATAAGAAAACAAGTCTTTGTATGGGAAACTTTTTTATTTTTCAAGCTATTCCAACGGAATTCAACATTTATTTATTTGACATAGCCATACATGATTTGTGACAGTTTGGTTCGGATCGGAGCTCTATATCATATAGCTGCCATACAAACGATCAATCAGATAACAAGTCTTTGTATGGGAAACTTTTTTGTTTTCCAAGCTATTGCAACGGAATTCAACATTTATTTATTTGACATAGCCATACACGATTTGTGAAAGTGTGGTCCGGATCGGATCTCTATATCATATAGCTGCCATACAAACGACCGATATAAAAACAAGTCTTTGTATGGGAAACTTTTTCGTTTTCCAAGCTATTGCAACTGAATTCAACATTTATTTATTTGACCTAGCCATACACGATTTGTGAAAGTTTGGTTCGGATCGGACCTCTATATCATATAGCTGCCATACAAACGATCGATAAGAAAACAAGTCTTTGTATGGGAAACTTATTTGTTTTTCAAGCTATTCCAACGGAATTCAACATTTATTTATTTGACATAGCCATACATGATTTGTGACAGTTTGGTTCGGATCGGATCTCTATATCATATAGCTGCCATACAAACGACCGATATGAAAACAAGTCTTTGTATGGGAAACTTTTTTGTTTTCCAAGCTATTCCAACGGAATTCAACATTTATTTATTTGACATAGCCATACATGATTTGTGAAAGTTTTGATTCGGATCGGAGCTCTATATCATATAGCTGCCATACAAACGACCGATATGATAACAAGTCTTTGTATGGAAAACTTTTTGGTTTTCCAAGCTATTGCAACTGAATTCACAATTTATTCATTTGATACAGCCATACATGATTTGTGAAAGTTTATTTCGGATCGGATCTCTATATCATATAGCTGCCATACAAACGACCGATATGATAACAAGTCTTTGTATGGGAAACTTTTTTGTTTTTCAAGCTATTCCAACGGAATTCAACATTTATTTATTTGACCTAGCCATACATGATTTGTGACAGTTTGGTTCGGATCGGACCACTATATCATATAGCTGCCATACAAACGACCGATATGAAAACAAGTCTTTGTATGGGAAACTTTTTTGTTTTCCAAGCTATTCCAACGGAATTCAACATTTATTTATTTGACATAGCCATACACGATTTGTAAAAATTTGGTTCGGATCGGATCACTATATCATATAGCTGCCATACAAACGACCGATATGAAAACAAATCAAAACGATGAAACGATCAATCGTTTCAAGTCTTTGTATGGGAAACTTTTTTGTTTTCCAAGCTATTGCAACTGAATTCAACATTTATTCATTTGACATAGCCATACATGATTTGTGAAAGTTTAGTTCGGATCGGAGCTCTATATCATATAGCTGCCATACAAACGATCAATAAGATTACAAGTCTTTGTATGGACAATTTTTTTGTTTTCCAAGCTATTGCAACTGAATTCAACATTTATTCATTTAATATAGCCATACATGATTTGTGAAAGTTTAGTTCGGATCGGACCGCTATATCATATAGCTGCCATACAAACGACCGATATGAAAACAAGTCTTTGTATGGAAAACTTTTTTGTTTTCCAAGCTATTGCAACTGAATTCAACATTTATTTATTTGACATAGCCATACATGATTTGTGAAAGTTTGGTTCGGATCGGAGCTCTATATCATATAGCTGCCATACAAACGATCGATATGATATCAAGTTTTTGTATGGGAAACTTTTTTGTTTTCCAAGCTATTCCAACGGAATTCAACATTTATTTATTTGACATAGCCATACATGATTTGTGAAAGTTTGGTTCGGATCGGAGCTCTATATCATATAGCTGCCATACAAACGATCAATCTGAAAACAAGTCTTTGTATGGGAAACTTTTTGTTTTCCAAGCTATTGCAACTGAATTCAACATTTATTCATTTGACATAGCCATACATGATTTGTGAAAGTTTGGTTTGGATCGGAGCTCTATATCATATAGCTGCCATACAAACGACCGATATGAAAACAAATCAAAACGAAATGAAAACGATCAATCAGATTTCAAGTCTTTGTATGGGAAACTTTTTTGTTTTCCAAGCTATTGCAACTGAATTCAACATTTATTCATTTGACATAGCCATTTGTGAAAGTTTATTTTGGATCGGAGCTCTATATCATATAGCTGCCATACAAACGATCAATCAGATATAAAGTCTTTGTATGGACAACTTTTTTGTTTTCCAAGCTATTGCAACTGAATTCAACATTTATTTATTTGACATAGCCATACATGATTTGTGAAAGTTTGATTCGGATCGGAGCTCTATATCATATAGCTGCCATACAAACGATCGATATGAAAACAAGTCTTTGTATGGGAAACTTTTTTGTTTTCCAAGCTATTGCAACTGAATTCAACATTTATTCATTTAATATAGCCATACATGATTTGTGAAAGTTTCGTCCGGATCGGACCACTATATCATATAGCTGCCATACAAACGACCGATATGAAAACAAGTCTTTGTATGGGAAACTTTTTTGTTTTCCAAGCTATTCCAACGGAATTCAACATTTATTTATTTGACATAGCCATACATGATTTTTGAAAGTTTGGTTCGGATCGGAGCTCTATATCATATAGCTGCCATACAAACGATCAATCTGATATCAAGTCTTTGTATGGGAAACTTTTTTGTTTTCCAAGCTATTACAACTGAATTCACAATTTATTCATTTGACATAGCCATACATGATTTGTGAAAGTTTAGTTCGGATCGGAGCTCTATATCATATAGCTGCCATACAAACGATCAATCAGATCAAGTCTTTGTATGGGAAACTTTTTTATTTTTCAAGCTATTCCAACGGAATTCAATATTTATTTATATGACATAGCCATACATGATTTGTGACAGTTTGATTCGGATCGGAGCTCTATATCATATAGCTGCCATACAAACGATCAATCTGATTTCAAGTTTTTGTATGGGAAACTTTTTTGTTTTCCAAGCTATTCCAACGGAATTCAACATTTATTCATTTGACATAGCCATACATGATTTGTGAAAGTTTGATTCGGATCGGAGCTCTATATCATATAGCTGCCATACAAACGACCGATATGAAAACAAATCAAAACGAAATGAAAACGATCAATCAGATTTCAAGTCTTTGTATGGAAAACTTTTTGTTTTCCAAGCTATTACAACTAAATTCACCATTTATTCATTTGACATAGCCATACACGATTTGTGAAAGTTTATTTTGGATCGGAGCTCTATATCATATAGCTGCCATACAAACGATCAATCAGATTTAAAGTCTTTGTATGGACAATTTTTTTGTTTTCCAAGCATTACAACTGAATTCAACATTTATTCATTTAATATAGCCATACATGATTTGTGAAAGTTTATTTCGGATCGGAGCTCTATATCATATAGCTGCCATACAAACGATCAATCAGATTTCAAGTCTTTGTATGGAAAACTTTTTTGTTTTCCAAGCTATTAAAACTGAATTCAACATTTATTTATATGACATAGCCATACATGATTTGTGACAGTTTGGTTCGGATCGGAGCTCTATATCATATAGCTGCCATACAAACGATCAATCAGATTTCAAGTTTTTGTATGGGAAACTTTTTTATTTTCCAAGCTATTCCAACGGAATTCAACATTTATTTATTTGACATAGCCATACATGATTTGTGAAAGTTTGATTCGGATCGGAGCTCTATATCATATAGCTGCCATACAAACGATCAATCAGATATCAAGTCTTTGTATGGGAAACTTTTTTGTTTTCCAAGCTATTACAACTGAATTCAACATTTATTCATTTGACATAGCCGTACATGATTTGTGAAAGTTTGATTTGGATCGGAGCTCTATATCATATAGCTGCCATACAAACGACCGATATGAAAACAAATCAAAACGAAATGAAAACGATCAATCAGATTTCAAGTCTTTGTATGGAAAACTTTTTTGTTTTCCAAGCTATTACAACTAAATTCACCATTTATTCATTTGACATAGCCATAATTTGTGAAAGTTTAGTTTGGATCGGAGCTCTATATCATATAGCTGCCATACAAACGATCAATCAGATTTAAAGTCTTTGTATGGACAATTTTTTTGTTTTCCAAGCTATTGCAACTGAATTCAACATTTATTTATTTGACATAGCCATACATGATTTGTGAAAGTTTGATTTGGATCGGAGCTCTATATCATATAGCTGCCATACAAACGATCAATCAGATTTCAAGTCTTTGTATGGGTTACGTTTTGGTTTTCCAAGCTATTACAACTGAATTCAACATTTATTCATTTAATATAGCCATACATGATTTGTGAAAGTTTATTTCGGATCGGAGCTCTATATCATATAGCTGCCATACAAACGATCAATCAGAAATCAAGTTTTTGTATGGGAAACTTTTTTGTTTTCCAAGCTATTCCAACGGAATTCAACATTTATTTATTTGACATAGCCATACATGATTTGTGAAAGTTTGATTCGGATCGGAGCTCTATATCATATAGCTGCCATACAAACGATCAATCAGATTTCAAGTCTTTGTATGGAAAACTTTTTGTTTTCCAAGCTATTGCAACTGAATTCACAATTTATTCATTTAATATAGCCATACATGATTTGTGAAAGTTTATTTCGGATCGGATCTCTATATCATATAGCTGCCATACAAACGATCAATCAGATCAAGTCTTTGTATGGGAAACTTATTTATTTTTCAAGCTATTCCAACGGAATTCAATATTTATTTATATGACATAGCCATACATGATTTGTGACAGTTTGATTCGGATCGGAGCTCTATATCATATAGCTGCCATACAAACGATCAATCAGATTTCAAGTTTTTGTATGGGAAACTTTTTTATTTTCCAAGCTATTCCAACGGAATTCAACATTTATTTATTTGACATAGCCATACATGATTTGTGAAAGTTTGATTCGGATCGGAGCTCTATATCATATAGCTGCCATACAAACGACCGATATGAAAACAAATCAAAACGAAATGAAAACGATCAATCAGATTTCAAGTCTTTGTATGGGAAACTTTTTTGTTTTCCAAGCTATTACAACTAAATTCACCATTTATTCATTTGACATAGCCATAATTTGTGAAAGTTTATTTTGGATCGGAGCTCTATATCATATAGCTGCCATACAAACGATCAATCTGATTTCAAGTCTTTGTATGGACAATTTTTTTGTTTTCCAAGCATTACAACTGAATTCAACATTTATTCATTTAATATAGCCATACATGATTTGTGAAAGTTTATTTCGGATCGGAGCTCTATATCATATAGCTGCCATACAAACGATCAATCAGATTTCAAGTCTTTGTATGGGAAACTTTTTTGTTTTCCAAGCTATTACAACTGAATTCAACATTTATTTATATGACATAGCCATACATGATTTGTGACAGTTTGATTCGGATCGGAGGTCTATATCATATAGCTGCCATACAAACGATCAATCAGATTTCAAGTCTTTGTATAGGAAACTTTTTTGTTTTCCAAGCTATTCCAACGGAATTCAACATTTATTTATTTGACATAGCCATACATGATTTGTGAAAGTTTGATTCGGATCGGAGCTCTATATCATATAGCTGCCATACAAACGATCAATCAGATTTCAAGTCTTTGTATGGGAAACTTTTTTGTTTTCCAAGCTATTACAACTGAATTCAACATTTATTCATTTGACATAGCCGTACATGATTTGAGAAAGTTTGATTTGGATCGGAGCTCTATATCATATAGCTGCCATACAAACGACCGATATGAAAACAAATCAAAACGAAATGAAAATGATCAATCAGATTTCAAGTCTTTGTATGGAAAACTTTTTTGTTTTCCAAGCTATTACAACTAAATTCACCATTTATTCATTTGACATAGCCTAATTTGTGAAAGTTTATTTTGGATCGGAGCTCTATATCATATAGCTGCCATACAAACGATCAATCAGATTTAAAGTCTTTGTATGGACAATTTTTTTGTTTTCCAAGCTATTACAACTGAATTCAACATTTATTTATTTGACATTGCCAGACATGATTTGTGAAAGTTTGATTCGGATCGGAGCTCTATATCATATAGCTGCCATACAAACGATCAATCAGATTTCAAGTCTTTGTATGGGAAACGTTTTGGTTTTCCAAGCTATTACAACTGAATTCAACATTTATTCATTTAATATAGCCATACATGATTTGTGAAAGTTTATTTCGGATCGGAGCTCTATATCATATAGCTGCCATACAAACGATCAATCAGATTTCAAGTCTTTGTATAGAAAACTTTTTTGTTTTCCAAGCTATTACAACAGAATTCAACATTTATTTATATGACATTGCCATACATGATTTGTGAAAGTTTGATTTGGATCGGAGCTCTATATCATATAGCTGCCATACAAACGATCAATCAGATTTCAAGTTTTTGTATGGGAAACTTTTTTATTTTCCAAGCTATTCCAACGGAATTCAACATTTATTTATTTGACATAGCCATATATGATTTGTGAAAGTTTGATTCGGATCGGAGCTCTATATCATATAGCTGCCATACAAACGATCAATCAGATTTCAAGTCTTTGTATGGGAAACTTTTTTGTTTTCCAAGCTATTACAACTGAATTCAACATTTATTCATTTGACATAGCCGTACATGATTTGAGAAAGTTTGATTTGGATCGGATCTCCATATCATATAGCTGCCATACAAACGACCGATATGAAAACAAGTCTTTGTATGGAAAATTTTTTTGTTTTCCAACCTATTGCAACTGAATTCAACATTTATTCATTTGACATAGCCATACATGATTTGTGAAAGTTTATTTTGGATCGGAGCTCTATATCATATAGCTGCCATACAAACGATCAATCAGATTTCAAGTCTTTGTATGGACAATTTTTTTGTTTTCCAAGCTATTACAACTGAACTCAACATTTATTTATTTGACATAGCCATACATGATTTGTGAAAGTTTGATTGGGATCGAATCTCTATATCGGATAGCTGACATACAAACGACCGATATAAGAACAAGTCTTTGTATGGAAAACTTTTTTGTTTTCCAAGCTATTACAACTGAACTCAACATTTATTTATTTGACATTGCCAGACATGATTTGTGAAAGTTTGATTCGGATCGGAGCTCTATATCATATAGCTGCCATACAAACGATCAATCAGATTTCAAGTCTTTGTATGGGAAACTTTTTTGTTTTCCAAGCTATTACAACTAAATTCACCATTAATTCATTTGACATAGCCATACATGATTTCTGAAAGTTTATTTTGGATCGGAGCTCTATATCATATAGCTGCCATACAAACGATCAATCAGATTTCAAGTCTTTGTATGGACAATTTTTTTGTTTTCCAAGCTATTACAACTGAACTCAACATTTATTAATTTGACATAGCCATACATGATTTGTGAAAGTTTGATTGGGATCGGATCTCTATATCGGATAGCTGCCATACAAACGACCGATATAAGAACAAGTCTTTGTATGGAAAACTTTTTTGTTTTCCAAGCTATTACAACTGAACTCAACATTTATTTATTTGACATTGCCAGACATGATTTGTGAAAGTTTGATTCGGATCGGAGCTCTATATCATATAGCTGCCATACAAACGATCAATCAGATTTCAAGTCTTTGTATGGAAAACTTTTTTGTTTTCCAAGCTATTACAACTAAATTCACCATTTATTCATTTAATACAGCCATACATGATTTGTGAAAGTTTATTTTGGATCGGAGCTCTATATCATATAGCTGCCATACAAACGATCAATCAGATTTCAAGTTTTTGTATGGGAAACTTATTTATTTTTCAAGCTGTTCCAACGGAATTCAATATTTATTTATATGACATAGCCATACATGATTTGTGACAGTTTGATTCGGATCGGAGCTCTATATCATATAGCTGCCATACAAACAATCAATCAGATTTCAAGTTTTTGTATGGGAAACTTTTTTATTTTCCAAGCTATTCCAACGGAATTCAACATTTATTTATTTGACATAGCCATACATGATTTGTGAAAGTTTGATTCGGATCGGAGCTCTATATCATATAGCTGCCATACAAACGACCGATATGAAAACAAATCAAAACGAAATGAAAACGATCAATCAGATTTCAAGTCTTTGTATGGAAAACTTTTTTGTTTTCCAAGCTATTACAACTAAATTCACCATTTATTCTTTTGACATAGCCATTTGTGAAAGTTTATTTTGGATCGGAGCTCTATATCATATAGCTGCCATACAAACGATCAATCAGATTTAAAGTCTTTGTATGGACAATTTTTTTGTTTTCCAAGCTATTACAACTGAATTCAACATTTATTTATTTGACATTGCCAGACATGATTTGTGAAAGTTTGATTCGGATCGGAGCTCTATATCATATAGCTGCCATACAAACGATCAATCAGATTTAAAGTCTTTGTATGGACAATTTTTTTGTTTTCCAAGCTATTACAACTGAATTCAACATTTATTCATTTGACATAGCCGTACATGATTTGAGAAAGTTTGATTTGGATCGGATCTCCATATCATATAGCTGCCATACAAACGACCGATATGAAAACAAGTCTTTGTATGGAAAATTTTTTTGCAACCTATTGCAACTGAATTCAACATTTATTCATTTGACATAGCCATACATGATTTGTGAAAGTTTATTTTGGATCGGAGCTCTATATCATATAGCTGCCATACAAACGATCAATCAGATTTCAAGTCTTTGTATGGACAATTTTTTTGTTTTCCAAGCTATTACAACTGAACTCAACATTTATTTATTTGACATAGCCATACATGATTTGTGAAAGTTTGATTGGGATCGAATCTCTATATCGGATAGCTGACATACAAACGACCGATATAAGAACAAGTCTTTGTATGGAAAACTTTTTTGTTTTCCAAGCTATTACAACTGAACTCAACATTTATTTATTTGACATTGCCAGACATGATTTGTGAAAGTTTGATTCGGATCGGAGCTCTATATCATATAGCTGCCATACAAACGATCAATCAGATTTCAAGTCTTTGTATGGGAAACTTTTTTGTTTTCCAAGCTATTACAACTAAATTCACCATTAATTCATTTGACATAGCCATACATGATTTCTGAAAGTTTATTTTGGATCGGAGCTCTATATCATATAGCTGCCATACAAACGATCAATCAGATTTCAAGTCTTTGTATGGACAATTTTTTTGTTTTCCAAGCTATTACAACTGAACTCAACATTTATTAATTTGACATAGCCATACATGATTTGTGAAAGTTTGATTGGGATCGGATCTCTATATCGGATAGCTGCCATACAAACGACCGATATAAGAACAAGTCTTTGTATGGAAAACTTTTTTGTTTTCCAAGCTATTACAACTGAACTCAACATTTATTTATTTGACATTGCCAGACATGATTTGTGAAAGTTTGATTCGGATCGGAGCTCTATATCATATAGCTGCCATACAAACGATCAATCAGATTTCAAGTCTTTGTATGGAAAACTTTTTTGTTTTCCAAGCTATTACAACTAAATTCACCATTTATTCATTTAATACAGCCATACATGATTTGTGAAAGTTTATTTTGGATCGGAGCTCTATATCATATAGCTGCCATACAAACGATCAATCAGATTTCAAGTTTTTGTATGGGAAACTTATTTATTTTTCAAGCTGTTCCAACGGAATTCAATATTTATTTATATGACATAGCCATACATGATTTGTGACAGTTTGATTCGGATCGGAGCTCTATATCATATAGCTGCCATACAAACAATCAATCAGATTTCAAGTTTTTGTATGGGAAACTTTTTTATTTTCCAAGCTATTCCAACGGAATTCAACATTTATTTATTTGACATAGCCATACATGATTTGTGAAAGTTTGATTCGGATCGGAGCTCTATATCATATAGCTGCCATACAAACGACCGATATGAAAACAAATCAAAACGAAATGAAAACGATCAATCAGATTTCAAGTCTTTGTATGGAAAACTTTTTTGTTTTCCAAGCTATTACAACTAAATTCACCATTTATTCTTTTGACATAGCCATTTGTGAAAGTTTATTTTGGATCGGAGCTCTATATCATATAGCTGCCATACAAACGATCAATCAGATTTAAAGTCTTTGTATGGACAATTTTTTTGTTTTCCAAGCTATTACAACTGAATTCAACATTTATTTATTTGACATTGCCAGACATGATTTGTGAAAGTTTGATTCGGATCGGAGCTCTATATCATATAGCTGCCATACAAACGATCAATCAGATTTCAAGTCTTTGTATGGGAAACGTTTTGGTTTTCCAAGCTATTACAACTGAATTCAACATTTATTCATTTGATATAGCCATACATGATTTGTGAAAGTTTGATTCGGATCGGAGCTCTATATCATATAGCTGCCATACAAACGATCAATCAGATTTCAAGTCTTTGTATGGAAAACTTTTTTGTTTTCCAAGCTATTACAACTGAATTCAACATTTATTTATATGACATAGCCATACATGATTTGTGACAGTTTGATTCGGATCGGAGCTCTATATCATATAGCTGCCATACAAACGATCAATCAGATTTCAAGTTTTTGTATGGGAGACTTTTTTATTTTCCAAGCTATTCCAACGGAATTCAACATTTATTTATTTGACTTAGCCATACATGATTTGTGAAAGTTTGATTCGGATCGGAGCTCTATATCATATAGCTGCCATACAAACGATCAATCAGATTTCAAGTCTTTGTATGGAAAACTTTTTTGTTTTCCAAGCTATTACAACTAAATTCACAATTTATTCATTTAATACAGCCATACATGATTTGTGAAAGTTTATTTCGGATCGGAGCTCTATATCATATAGCTGCCATACAAACGATCAATCAGATTTCAAGTCTTTGTATGGAAAACTTTTTTGTTTTCCAAGCTATTGCAACTGAATTCAACATTTATTTATATGACATAGCCATACATGATTTGTGACAGTTTGATTCGGATCGGAGCTCTATATCATATAGCTGCCATACAAACGATCAATCAGATTTCAAGTTTTTGTATGGGAAACTTTTTTATTTTCCAAGCTATTCCAACGGAATTCAACATTTATTTATTTGACATAGCCATACATGATTTGTGAAAGTTTGATTCGGATCGGAGCTCTATATCATATAGCTGCCATACAAACGATCAATCAGATTTCAAGTCTTTGTATGGGAAACTTTTTTGTTTTCCAAGCTATTACAACTGAATTCAACATTTATTCATTTGACATAGCCGTACATGATTTGAGAAAGTTTGATTTGGATCGGAGCTCTATATCATATAGCTGCCATACAAACGACCGATATGAAAACAAATCAAAACGAAATGAAAACGATCAATCAGATTTCAAGTCTTTGTATGGAAAACTTTTTTGTTTTCCAAGCTATTACAACTAAATTCACCATTTATTCATTTGACATAGCCATTTGTGAAAGTTTATTTTGGATCGGAGCTCTATATCATATAGCTGCCATACAAACGATCAATCAGATTTAAAGTCTTTGTATGGACAATTTTTTTGTTTTCCAAGCTATTACAACTGAATTCAACATTTATTTATTTGACATTGCCAGACATGATTTGTGAAAGTTTGATTCGGATCGGAGCTCTATATCATATAGCTGCCATACAAACGATCAATCAGATTTCAAGTCTTTGTATGGACAATTTTTTTGTTTTCCAAGCTATTACAACTGAATTCAACATTTATTTATTTGACATTGCCAGACATGATTTGTGAAAGTTTGATTCGGATCGGAGCTCTATATCATATAGCTGCCATACAAACGATCAATCAGATTTCAAGTCTTTGTATGGGAAACTTTTTGGTTTTCCAAGCTATTACAACTGAATTCAACACTTATTCATTTAATATAGCCATACATGATTTGTGAAAGTTTATTTCGGATCGGAACTCTATATCATATAGCTGCCATACAAACGATCAATCAGATTTCAAGTCTTTGTATGGAAAACTTTTTTGTTTTCCAAGCTATTGCAACTGAATTCAACATTTATTTATATGACATAGCCATACATGATTTGTGACAGTTTGATTCGGATCGGAGCTCTATATCATATAGCTGCCATACAAACGATCAATCAGATTTCAAGTTTTTGTATGGGAAACTTTTTATTTTCCAAGCTATTCCAACGGAATTCAACATTTATTTATTTGACATAGCCATACATGATTTGTGAAAGTTTGATTCGGATCGGAGCTCTATATCATATAGCTGCCATACAAACGATCAATCAGATTTCAAGTCTTTGTATGGGAAACTTTTTTGTTTTCCAAGCTATTACAACTGAATTCAACATTTATTCATTTGACATAGCCGTACATGATTTGAGAAAGTTTGATTTGGATCGGAGCTCTATATCATATAGCTGCCATACAAACGACCGATATGAAAACAAATCAAAACGAAATGAAAACGATCAATCAGATTTCAAGTCTTTGTATGGAAAACTTTTTTGTTTTCCAAGCTATTACAACTAAATTCACCATTTATTCATTTGACATAGCCATTTGTGAAAGTTTATTTTGGATCGGAGCTCTATATCATATAGCTGCCATACAAACGATCAATCAGATTTAAAGTCTTTGTATGGACAATTTTTTTGTTTTCCAAGCTATTACAACTGAATTCAACATTTATTTATTTGACATTGCCAGACATGATTTGTGAAAGTTTGATTCGGATCGGAGCTCTATATCATATAGCTGCCATACAAACGATCAATCAGATTTCAAGTCTTTGTATGGACAATTTTTTTGTTTTCCAAGCTATTACAACTGAATTCAACATTTATTTATTTGACATTGCCAGACATGATTTGTGAAAGTTTGATTTGGATCGGAGCTCTATATCATATAGCTGCCATACAAACGATCAATCAGATTTCAAGTCTTTGTATGGGAAACTTTTTGGTTTTCCAAGCTATTACAACTGAATTCAACACTTATTCATTTAATATAGCCATACATGATTTGTGAAAGTTTATTTCGGATCGGAACTCTATATCATATAGCTGCCATACAAACGATCAATCAGATTTCAAGTCTTTGTATGGAAAACTTTTTTGTTTTCCAAGCTATTGCAACTGAATTCAACATTTATTTATATGACATAGCCATACATGATTTGTGACAGTTTGATTCGGATCGGAGCTCTATATCATATAGCTGCCATACAAACGATCAATCAGATTTCAAGTTTTTGTATGGGAAACTTTTTTATTTTCCAAGCTATTCCAACGGAATTCAACATTTATTTATTTGACATAGCCATACATGATTTGTGAAAGTTTGATTCGGATCGGAGCTCTATATCATATAGCTGCCATACAAACGATCAATCAGATTTCAAGTCTTTGTATGGGAAACTTTTTTGTTTTCCAAGCTATTACAACTGAATTCAACATTTATTCATTTGACATAGCCGTACATGATTTGAGAAAGTTTGATTTGGATCGGAGCTCTATATCATATAGCTGCCATACAAACGACCGATATGAAAACAAATCAAAACGAAATGAAAACGATCAATCAGATTTCAAGTCTTTGTATGGAAAACTTTTTTGTTTTCCAAGCTATTACAACTAAATTCACCATTAATTCATTTGACATAGCCATACATGATTTGTGAAAGTTTATTTTGGATCGGAGCTCTATATCATATAGCTGCCATACAAACGATCAATCAGATTTCAAGTCTTTGTATGGACAATTTTTTTGTTTTCCAAGCTATTACAACTGAACTCAACATTTATTTATTTGACATAGCCATACATGATTTGTGAAAGTTTGATTGGGATCGGATCTCTATATCGGATAGCTGCCATACAAACGACCGATATAAGAACAAGTCTTTGTATGGAAAACTTTTTTGTTTTCCAAGCTATTACAACTGAACTCAACATTTATTTATTTGACATTGCCAGACATGATTTGTGAAAGTTTGATTCGGATCGGAGCTCTATATCATATAGCTGCCATACAAACGATCAATCAGATTTCAAGTCTTTGTATGGAAAACTTTTTTGTTTTCCAAGCTATTACAACTAAATTCACCATTTATTCATTTAATACAGCCATACATGATTTGTGAAAGTTTATTTCGGATCGGAGCTCTATATCATATAGCTGCCATACAAACGATCAATCAGATTTCAAGTTTTTGTATGGGAAACTTATTTATTTTTCAAGCTATTCCAACGGAATTCAATATTTATTTATATGACATAGCCATACATGATTTGTGACAGTTTGATTCGGATCGGAGCTCTATATCATATAGCTGCCATACAAACGATCAATCAGATTTCAAGTTTTTGTATGGGAAACTTTTTTATTTTCCAAGCTATTCCAACGGAATTCAACATTTATTCATTTGACATAGCCGTACATGATTTGAGAAAGTTTGATTTGGATCGGATCTCCATATCATATAGCTGCCATACAAACGACCGATATGAAAACAAATCAAAACGAAATGAAAACGATCAATCAGATTTCAAGTCTTTGTATGGAAAACTTGTTTATTTTCCAAGCTATTACAACTAAATTCACCATTTATTCATTTGACATAGCCATTTGTGAAAGTTTATTTTGGATCGAAGCTCTATATCATATAGCTGCCATACAAACGATCAATCAGATTTCAAGTCTTTGTATGGACAATTTTTTTGTTTTCCAAGCTATTACAACTGAATTCAACATTTATTTATTTGACATTGCCAGACATGATTTGTGAAAGTTTGATTCGGATCGGAGCTCTATATCATATAGCTGCCATACAAACGATCAATCAGATTTCAAGTCTTTGTATGGGAAACTTTTTGGTTTTCCAAGCTATTACAACTGAATTCAACACTTATTCATTTGACATAGCCATACATGATTTGTGAAAGTTTGATTCGGATCGGAGCTCTATATCATATAGCTGCCATACAAACGATCAATCAGATTTCAAGTCTTTGTATGGGAAACTTTTTTGTTTTCCAAGCTATTACAACTGAATTCAACATTTATTCATTTGACATAGCCGTACATGATTTGAGAAAGTTTGATTTGGATCGGATCTCCATATCATATAGCTGCCATACAAACGACCGATATAAAAACAAGTCTTTGTATGGAAAATTTTTTTTTTTTTGCAACCTATTGCAACTGAATTAAACATTTATTCATTTCGCATAGCCATACATGATTTGTAAAAGTTTGATTTGGATCGGAGCTCTATATCATATAGCTGCCATACAAACGATCAATCAGATTTAAAGTCTTTGTATGGACAATTTTTTTGTTTTCCAAGCTATTACAACTGAATTCAACATTTATTTATTTGACATTGCCAGACATGATTTGTGAAAGTTTGATTCGGATCGGAGCTCTATATCATATAGCTGCCATACAAACGATCAATCAGATTTCAAGTCTTTGTATGGGAAACGTTTTGGTTTTCCAAGCTATTACAACTGAATTCAACATTTATTCATTTAATATAGCCATACATGATTTGTGAAAGTTTATTTCGGATCGGAGCTCTATATCATATAGCTGCCATACAAACGATCAATCAGATTTCAAGTCTTTGTATAGAAAACTTTTTTGTTTTCCAAGCTATTACAACAGAATTCAACATTTATTTATATGACATAGCCATACATGATTTGTGAAAGTTTGATTTGGATCGGAGCTCTATATCATATAGCTGCCATACAAACGATCAATCAGATTTCAAGTTTTTGTATGGGAAACTTTTTTATTTTCCAAGCTATTCCAACGGAATTCAACATTTATTTATTTGACATAGCCATATATGATTTGTGAAAGTTTGATTCGGATCGGAGCTCTATATCATATAGCTGCCATACAAACGATCAATCAGATTTCAAGTCTTTGTATGGGAAACTTTTTTGTTTTCCAAGCTATTACAACTGAATTCAACATTTATTCATTTGACATAGCCGTACATGATTTGAGAAAGTTTGATTTGGATCGGATCTCCATATCATATAGCTGCCATACAAACGACCGATATGAAAACAAGTCTTTGTATGGAAAATTTTTTTGCAACCTATTGCAACTGAATTCAACATTTATTCATTTGACATAGCCATACATGATTTGTGAAAGTTTATTTTGGATCGGAGCTCTATATCATATAGCTGCCATACAAACGATCAATCAGATTTCAAGTCTTTGTATGGACAATTTTTTTGTTTTCCAAGCTATTACAACTGAACTCAACATTTATTTATTTGACATAGCCATACATGATTTGTGAAAGTTTGATTGGGATCGAATCTCTATATCGGATAGCTGACATACAAACGACCGATATAAGAACAAGTCTTTGTATGGAAAACTTTTTTGTTTTCCAAGCTATTACAACTGAACTCAACATTTATTTATTTGACATTGCCAGACATGATTTGTGAAAGTTTGATTCGGATCGGAGCTCTATATCATATAGCTGCCATACAAACGATCAATCAGATTTCAAGTCTTTGTATGGGAAACTTTTTTGTTTTCCAAGCTATTACAACTAAATTCACCATTAATTCATTTGACATAGCCATACATGATTTCTGAAAGTTTATTTTGGATCGGAGCTCTATATCATATAGCTGCCATACAAACGATCAATCAGATTTCAAGTCTTTGTATGGACAATTTTTTTGTTTTCCAAGCTATTACAACTGAACTCAACATTTATTAATTTGACATAGCCATACATGATTTGTGAAAGTTTGATTGGGATCGGATCTCTATATCGGATAGCTGCCATACAAACGACCGATATAAGAACAAGTCTTTGTATGGAAAACTTTTTTGTTTTCCAAGCTATTACAACTGAACTCAACATTTATTTATTTGACATTGCCAGACATGATTTGTGAAAGTTTGATTCGGATCGGAGCTCTATATCATATAGCTGCCATACAAACGATCAATCAGATTTCAAGTCTTTGTATGGAAAACTTTTTTGTTTTCCAAGCTATTACAACTAAATTCACCATTTATTCATTTAATACAGCCATACATGATTTGTGAAAGTTTATTTTGGATCGGAGCTCTATATCATATAGCTGCCATACAAACGATCAATCAGATTTCAAGTTTTTGTATGGGAAACTTATTTATTTTTCAAGCTGTTCCAACGGAATTCAATATTTATTTATATGACATAGCCATACATGATTTGTGACAGTTTGATTCGGATCGGAGCTCTATATCATATAGCTGCCATACAAACAATCAATCAGATTTCAAGTTTTTGTATGGGAAACTTTTTTATTTTCCAAGCTATTCCAACGGAATTCAACATTTATTTATTTGACATAGCCATACATGATTTGTGAAAGTTTGATTCGGATCGGAGCTCTATATCATATAGCTGCCATACAAACGACCGATATGAAAACAAATCAAAACGAAATGAAAACGATCAATCAGATTTCAAGTCTTTGTATGGAAAACTTTTTTGTTTTCCAAGCTATTACAACTAAATTCACAATTTATTCATTTAATACAGCCATACATGATTTGTGAAAGTTTATTTCGGATCGGAGCTCTATATCATATAGCTGCCATACAAACGATCAATCAGATTTCAAGTCTTTGTATGGAAAACTTTTTTGTTTTCCAAGCTATTACAACTGAATTCAACATTTATTTATATGACATAGCCATACATGATTTGTGACAGTTTGATTCGGATCGGAGCTCTATATCATATAGCTGCCATACAAACGATCAATCAGATTTCAAGTTTTTGTATGGGAAACTTTTTTATTTTCCAAGCTATTCCAACGGAATTCAACATTTATTTATTTGACATAGCCATACATGATTTGTGAAAGTTTGATTCGGATCGGAGCTCTATATCATATAGCTGCCATACAAACGATCAATCAGATTTCAAGTCTTTGTATGGGAAACTTTTTTGTTTTCCAAGCTATTACAACTGAATTCAACATTTATTCATTTGACATAGCCGTACATGATTTGAGAAAGTTTGATTTGGATCGGAGCTCTATATCATATAGCTGCCATACAAACGACCGATATGAAAACAAATCAAAACGAAATGAAAACGATCAATCAGATTTCAAGTCTTTGTATGGAAAACTTTTTTGTTTTCCAAGCTATTACAACTAAATTCACCATTTATTCATTTGACATAGCCATTTGTGAAAGTTTATTTTGGATCGGAGCTCTATATCATATAGCTGCCATACAAACGATCAATCAGATTTAAAGTCTTTGTATGGACAATTTTTTTGTTTTCCAAGCTATTACAACTGAATTCAACATTTATTTATTTGACATTGCCAGACATGATTTGTGAAAGTTTGATTCGGATCGGAGCTCTATATCATATAGCTGCCATACAAACGATCAATCAGATTTCAAGTCTTTGTATGGACAATTTTTTTGTTTTCCAAGCTATTACAACTGAATTCAACATTTATTTATTTGACATTGCCAGACATGATTTGTGAAAGTTTGATTCGGATCGGAGCTCTATATCATATAGCTGCCATACAAACGATCAATCAGATTTCAAGTCTTTGTATGGGAAACTTTTTGGTTTTCCAAGCTATTACAACTGAATTCAACACTTATTCATTTAATATAGCCATACATGATTTGTGAAAGTTTATTTCGGATCGGAACTCTATATCATATAGCTGCCATACAAACGATCAATCAGATTTCAAGTCTTTGTATGGAAAACTTTTTTGTTTTCCAAGCTATTGCAACTGAATTCAACATTTATTTATATGACATAGCCATACATGATTTGTGACAGTTTGATTCGGATCGGAGCTCTATATCATATAGCTGCCATACAAACGATCAATCAGATTTCAAGTTTTTGTATGGGAAACTTTTTTATTTTCCAAGCTATTCCAACGGAATTCAACATTTATTTATTTGACATAGCCATACATGATTTGTGAAAGTTTGATTCGGATCGGAGCTCTATATCATATAGCTGCCATACAAACGATCAATCAGATTTCAAGTCTTTGTATGGGAAACTTTTTTGTTTTCCAAGCTATTACAACTGAATTCAACATTTATTCATTTGACATAGCCGTACATGATTTGAGAAAGTTTGATTTGGATCGGAGCTCTATATCATATAGCTGCCATACAAACGACCGATATGAAAACAAATCAAAACGAAATGAAAACGATCAATCAGATTTCAAGTCTTTGTATGGAAAACTTTTTGTTTTCCAAGCTATTACAACTAAATTCACCATTTATTCATTTGACATAGCCATTTGTGAAAGTTTATTTTGGATCGGAGCTCTATATCATATAGCTGCCATACAAACGATCAATCAGATTTAAAGTCTTTGTATGGACAATTTTTTTGTTTTCCAAGCTATTACAACTGAATTCAACATTTATTTATTTGACATTGCCAGACATGATTTGTGAAAGTTTGATTCGGATCGGAGCTCTATATCATATAGCTGCCATACAAACGATCAATCAGATTTCAAGTCTTTGTATGGACAATTTTTTTGTTTTCCAAGCTATTACAACTGAATTCAACATTTATTTATTTGACATTGCCAGACATGATTTGTGAAAGTTTGATTCGGATCGGAGCTCTATATCATATAGCTGCCATACAAACGATCAATCAGATTTCAAGTCTTTGTATGGGAAACTTTTTGGTTTTCCAAGCTATTACAACTGAATTCAACACTTATTCATTTAATATAGCCATACATGATTTGTGAAAGTTTATTTCGGATCGGAACTCTATATCATATAGCTGCCATACAAACGATCAATCAGATTTCAAGTCTTTGTATGGAAAACTTTTTTGTTTTCCAAGCTATTGCAACTGAATTCAACATTTATTTATATGACATAGCCATACATGATTTGTGACAGTTTGATTCGGATCGGAGCTCTATATCATATAGCTGCCATACAAACGATCAATCAGATTTCAAGTTTTTGTATGGGAAACTTTTTTATTTTCCAAGCTATTCCAACGGAATTCAACATTTATTTATTTGACATAGCCATACATGATTTGTGAAAGTTTGATTCGGATCGGAGCTCTATATCATATAGCTGCCATACAAACGATCAATCAGATTTCAAGTCTTTGTATGGGAAACTTTTTTGTTTTCCAAGCTATTACAACTGAATTCAACATTTATTCATTTGACATAGCCGTACATGATTTGAGAAAGTTTGATTTGGATCGGAGCTCTATATCATATAGCTGCCATACAAACGACCGATATGAAAACAAATCAAAACGAAATGAAAACGATCAATCAGATTTCAAGTCTTTGTATGGAAAACTTTTTTGTTTTCCAAGCTATTACAACTAAATTCACCATTAATTCATTTAACATAGCCATACATGATTTGTGAAAGTTTATTTTGGATCGGAGCTCTATATCATATAGCTGCCATACAAACGATCAATCAGATTTCAAGTCTTTGTATGGACAATTTTTTTGTTTTCCAAGCTATTACAACTGAACTCAACATTTATTTATTTGACATAGCCATACATGATTTGTGAAAGTTTGATTGGGATCGGATCTCTATATCGGATAGCTGCCATACAAACGACCGATATAAGAACAAGTCTTTGTATGGAAAACTTTTTTGTTTTCCAAGCTATTACAACTGAACTCAACATTTATTTATTTGACATTGCCAGACATGATTTGTGAAAGTTTGATTCGGATCGGAGCTCTATATCATATAGCTGCCATACAAACGATCAATCAGATTTCAAGTCTTTGTATGGAAAACTTTTTTGTTTTCCAAGCTATTACAACTAAATTCACCATTTATTCATTTAATACAGCCATACATGATTTGTGAAAGTTTATTTCGGATCGGAGCTCTATATCATATAGCTGCCATACAAACGATCAATCAGATTTCAAGTTTTTGTATGGGAAACTTATTTATTTTTCAAGCTATTCCAACGGAATTCAATATTTATTTATATGACATAGCCATACATGATTTGTGACAGTTTGATTCGGATCGGAGCTCTATATCATATAGCTGCCATACAAACGATCAATCAGATTTCAAGTTTTTGTATGGGAAACTTTTTTATTTTCCAAGCTATTCCAACGGAATTCAACATTTATTCATTTGACATAGCCGTACATGATTTGAGAAAGTTTGATTTGGATCGGATCTCCATATCATATAGCTGCCATACAAACGACCGATATGAAAACAAATCAAAACGAAATGAAAACGATCAATCAGATTTCAAGTCTTTGTATGGAAAACTTGTTTATTTTCCAAGCTATTACAACTAAATTCACCATTTATTCATTTGACATAGCCATTTGTGAAAGTTTATTTTGGATCGAAGCTCTATATCATATAGCTGCCATACAAACGATCAATCAGATTTCAAGTCTTTGTATGGACAATTTTTTTGTTTTCCAAGCTATTACAACTGAATTCAACATTTATTTATTTGACATTGCCAGACATGATTTGTGAAAGTTTGATTCGGATCGGAGCTCTATATCATATAGCTGCCATACAAACGATCAATCAGATTTCAAGTCTTTGTATGGGAAACTTTTTGGTTTTCCAAGCTATTACAACTGAATTCAACACTTATTCATTTGACATAGCCATACATGATTTGTGAAAGTTTGATTCGGATCGGAGCTCTATATCATATAGCTGCCATACAAACGATCAATCAGATTTCAAGTCTTTGTATGGGAAACTTTTTTGTTTTCCAAGCTATTACAACTGAATTCAACATTTATTCATTTGACATAGCCGTACATGATTTGAGAAAGTTTGATTTGGATCGGATCTCCATATCATATAGCTGCCATACAAACGACCGATATAAAAACAAGTCTTTGTATGGAAAATTTTTTTTTTTTTGCAACCTATTGCAACTGAATTAAACATTTATTCATTTCGCATAGCCATACATGATTTGTAAAAGTTTGATTTGGATCGGAGCTCTATATCATATAGCTGCCATACAAACGATCAATCAGATTTCAAGTCTTTGTATGAGAAACTTTTTTGTTTTCCAAGCTATTACAACTGAATTCAACATTTATTCATTTGACATAGCCGTTCATGATTTGAAAGTTTGATTTGGATCGGATCCCTATATCATATAGCTGCCATACAAACGACCGATATGAAAACAAGTCTTTGTATGGAAAATTTTTTTTTTTTTGCAACCTATTGCAACGGAGTTCAACATTTATTCATTTGCTATAGCCATACACGATTTGTGAAAGTTTGATTTGGATCGGAGCTCTATATCATATAGCTGCCATACAAACGATCAATCAGATTTCAAGTCTTTGTATGAGAAACTTTTTTGTTTTCCAAGCTATTACAACTGAATTCAACATTTATTCATTTGACATAGCCGTTCATGATTTAAGAAAGTTTGATTTGGATCGGATCCTTATATCATATAGCTGCCATACAAACGACCGATATGGAAACAAGTCTTTGTATGGAAAATTTTTTTTTTTGCGACCTATTGCAACGGAGTTCAACATTTATTCATTTGCTATAGCCATACATGATTTGTAAAAGTTTGATTCGGATCGGAGCTCTATATCATATAGCTGCCATACAAACGATCAATCAGATTTCAAGTCTTTGTATGGGAAACTTTTTTGTTTTCCAAGCTATTACAACTGAATTCAACATTTATTCATTTGACATTGCCATACATGATATGTGAGAGTTTGATTTGGATCGGAGCTCTATATCATATAGCTGCCATACAAACGATCAATCAGATTTCAAGTCTTTGTATGGAAAACTTTTTTGTTTTCCAAGCTATTACAACTGAATTCAACATTTATTTATATGACATAGCCATACATGATTTGTGACAGTTTGATTTGGATCGGAGCTCTATATCATATAGCTGCCATACAAACGATCAATCAGATTTCAAGTTTTTGTATGGGAAACTTTTTATTTTCCAAGCTATTCCAACGGAATTCAACATTTATTTATTTGACATAGCCATACATGATTTGTGAAAGTTTGATTCGGATCGGAGCTCTATATCATATAGCTGCCATACAAACGATCAATCAGATTTCAAGTCTTTGTATGGGAAACTTTTTTGTTTTCCAAGCTATTACAACTGAATTCAACATTTATTCATTTGACATAGCCGTTCATGATTTGAGAAAGTTTGATTTGGATCGGATCCCTATATCATATAGCTGCCATACAAACGACCGATATGAAAACAAGTCTTTGTATGGAAAATTTTTTTTTTTTGCAACCTATTGCAACGGAGTTCAACATTTATTCATTTGCTATAGCCATACATGATTTGTGAAAGTTTGATTTGGATCGGAGCTCTATATCATATAGCTGCCATACAAACGATCAATCAGATTTCAAGTCTTTGTATGAGAAACTTTTTTGTTTTCCAAGCTATTACAACTGAATTCAACATTTATTTATTTGACATTGCCAGACATGATTTGTGAAAGTTTGATTGGGATCGGATCTCTATATCGGATAGCTGCCATACAAACGACCGATATAAGAACAAGTCTTTGTATGGGAAACTTTTTTTGTTTTCCAAGCTATTACAACTGAACTCAACATTTATTTATTTGACATTGCCAGACATGATTTGTGAAAGTTCGATTCGGATCGGAGCTCTATATCATATAGCTGCCATACAAACGATCAATCAGATTTCAAGTCTTTGTATGGACAATTTTTTTGTTTTCCAAGCTATTACAACTGAATTCAACATCTATTCATTTCGCATAGCCATACATGATTTGTAAAAGTTTGATTTGGATCGGAGCTCTATATCATATAGCTGCCATACAAACGATCAATCAGATTTCAAGTCTTTGTATGAGAAACTTTTTTGTTTTCCAAGCTATTACAACTGAATTCAACATTTATTCATTTGACATAGCCGTTCATGATTTAAGAAAGTTTGATTTGGATCGGATCCTTATATCATATAGCTGCCATACAAACGACCGATATGGAAACAAGTCTTTGTATGGAAAATTTTTTTTTTTTTGCGACCTATTGCAACGGAGTTCAACATTTATTCATTTGCTATAGCCAGACATGATTTGTGAAAGTTTGATTTGGATCGGAGCTCTATATCATATAGCTGCCATACAAACGATCAATCAGATTTCAAGTCTTTGTATGGAAAACTTTTTTGTTTTCCAAGCTATTACAACTGAATTCAACATTTATTTATATGACAGAGCCATACATGATTTGTGACAGTTTGATTCGGATCGGAGCTCTATATCATATAGCTGCCATACAAACGATCAATCAGATTTCAAGTTTTTGTATGGGAAACTTTTTTATTTTCCAAGCTATTCCAACGGAATTCAACATTTATTTATTTGACATAGCCATACATGATTTGTGAAAGTTTGATTCGGATCGGAGCTCTATATCTTATAGCTGCCATACAAACGATCAATCAGATTTCAAGTCTTTGTATGGAAAACTTTTTTGTTTTCCAAGCTATTACAACTGAATTCAACATTTATTTATATGACATAGCCATACATGATTTGTGACAGTTTGATTCGGATCGGAGCTCTATATCATATAGCTGCCATACAAACGATCAATCAGATTTCAAGTTTTTGTATGGGAAACTTTTTTATTTTCCAAGCTATTCCAACGGAATTCAACATTTATTTATTTGACATAGCCATACATGATTTGTGAAAGTTTGATTCGGATCGGAGCTCTATATCATATAGCTGCCATACAAACGATCAATCAGATTTCAAGTCTTTGTATGGAAAACTTTTTTTTTTCCAAGCTATTAAAACTGAATTCAACATTTATTTATATGACATAGCCATACATGATTTGTGACAGTTTGATTCGGATCGGAGCTCTATATCATATAGCTGCCATACAAACGATCAATCAGATTTCAAGTTTTTGTATGGGAAACTTTTTTATTTTCCAAGCTATTCCAACGGAATTCAACATTTATTTATTTGACATAGCCATACATGATTTGTGAAAGTTTGATTCGGATCGGAGCTCTATATCATATAGCTGCCATACAAACGATCAATCAGATTTCAAGTCTTTGTATGGGAAACTTTTTTGTTTTCCAAGCTATTACAACTGAATTCAACATTTATTCATTTGACATAGCCGTTCATGATTTGAGAAAGTTTGATTTGGATCGGATCCCTATATCATATAGCTGCCATACAAACGACCGATATGAAAACAAGTCTTTGTATGGAAAATTTTTTTTTTTTTGCAACCTATTGCAACGGAGTTCAACATTTATTCATTTGCTATAGCCATACATGATTTGTGAAAGTTTGATTTGGATCGGAGCTCTATATCATATAGCTGCCATACAAACGATCAATCAGATTTCAAGTCTTTGTATGAGAAACTTTTTTGTTTTCCAAGCTATTACAACTGAATTCAACATTTATTTATTTGACATTGCCAGACATGATTTGTGAAAGTTTGATTGGGATCGGATCTCTATATCGGATAGCTGCCATACAAACGACCGATATAAGAACAAGTCTTTGTATGGGAAACTTTTTGTTTTCCAAGCTATTACAACTGAACTCAACATTTATTTATTTGACATTGCCAGACATGATTTGTGAAAGTTTGATTCGGATCGGAGCTCTATATCATATAGCTGCCATACAAACGATCAATCAGATTTCAAGTCTTTGTATGGACAATTTTTTTGTTTTCCAAGCTATTACAACTGAATTCAACATCTATTCATTTCGCATAGCCATACATGATTTGTAAAAGTTTGATTTGGATCGGAGCTCTATATCATATAGCTGCCATACAAACGATCAATCAGATTTCAAGTCTTTGTATGAGAAACTTTTTTGTTTTCCAAGCTATTACAACTGAATTCAACATTTATTCATTTGACATAGCCGTTCGTGATTTGAGAAAGTTTGATTTGGATCGGATCCCTATATCATATAGCTGCCATACAAACGACCGATATGAAAACAAGTCTTTGTATGGAAATTTTTTTTTTTTTTTGCAACCTATTGCAACTGAATTCAACATTTATTCATTTGCTATAGCCATACATGATTTGTGAAAGTTTGATTTGGATCGAAGCTCTATATCATATAGCTGCCATACAAACGATCAATCAGATTTCAAGTCTTTGTATGAAAAACTTTTTTGTTTTCCAAGCTATTACAACTGAATTCAACATTTATTCATTTGACATAGCCGTTCATGATTTAAGAAAGTTTGATTTGGATCGGATCCTTATATCATATAGCTGCCATACAAACGACCGATATGGAAACAAGTCTTTGTATGGAAAATTTTTTTTTTTGCGACCTATTGCAACGGAGTTCAACATTTATTCATTTGCTATAGCCAGACATGATTTGTGAAAGTTTGATTTGGATCGGAGCTCTATATCATATAGCTGCCATACAAACGATCAATCAGATTTCAAGTCTTTGTATGGAAAACTTTTTGTTTTCCAAGCTATTGCAACTGAATTCAACATTTATTTATATGACAGAGCCATACATGATTTGTGACAGTTTGATTCGGATCGGAGCTCTATATCATATAGCTGCCATACAAACGATCAATCAGATTTCAAGTTTTTGTATGGGAAACTTTTTTATTTTCCAAGCTATTCCAACGGAATTCAACATTTATTTATTTGACATAGCCATACATGATTTGTGAAAGTTTGATTCGGATCGGAGCTCTATATCTTATAGCTGCCATACAAACGATCAATCAGATTTCAAGTCTTTGTATGGAAAACTTTTTGTTTTCCAAGCTATTACAACTAAATTCAACATTTATTCATTTGACATAGCCGTTCATGATTTGAGAAAGTTTGATTTGGATCGGATCCCTATATCATATAGCTGCCATACAAACGACCGATATGAAAACAAGTCTTTGTATGGAAAATTTTTTTTTGCAACCTATTGCAACGGAGTTCAACATTTATTCATTTGCTATAGCCATACATGATTTGTGAAAGTTTGATTTGGATCGGAGCTCTATATCATATAGCTGCCATACAAACGATCAATCAGATTTCAAGTCTTTGTATGAGAAACTTTTTTGTTTTCCAAGCTATTACAACTGAATTCAACATTTATTTATTTGACATTGCCAGACATGATTTGTGAAAGTTTGATTGGGATCGGATCTCTATATCGGATAGCTGCCATACAAACGACCGATATAAGAACAAGTCTTTGTATGGAAAACTTTTTTGTTTTCCAAGCTATTACAACTGAACTCAACATTTATTTATTTGACATTGCCAGACATGATTTGTGAAAGTTTGATTCGGATCGGAGCTCTATATCATATAGCTGCTATACAAACGATCAATCAGATTTCAAGTCTTTGTATGGACAATTTTTTTGTTTTCCAAGCTATTACAACTGAATTCAACATCTATTCATTTCGCATAGCCATACATGATTTGTAAAAGTTTGATTTGGATCGGAGCTCTATATCATATAGCTGCCATACAAACGATCAATCAGATTTCAAGTCTTTGTATGAGAAACTTTTTTGTTTTCCAAGCTATTACAACTGAATTCAACATTTATTCATTTGACATAGCCGTTCATGCTTTGAGAAAGTTTGATTTGGATCGGATCCCTATATCATATAGCTGCCATACAAACGACCGATATGGAAACAAGTCTTTGTATGGAAAATTTTTTTTTTTTTGCGACCTATTGCAACGGAGTTCAACATTTATTCATTTGCTATAGCCATACATGATTTGTAAAAGTTTGATTCGGATCGGAGCTCTATATCATATAGCTGCCATACAAACGATCAATCAGATTTCAAGTCTTTGTATGGAAAACTTTTTTGTTTTCCAAGCTATTACAACTGAACTCAACATTTATTTATTTGACATTGCCAGACATGATTTGTGAAAGTTTGATTCGGATCGGAGCTCTATATCATATAGCTGCCATACAAACGATCAATCAGATTTCAAGTCTTTGTATGGACAATTTTTTTGTTTTATAAGCTATTACAACTGAATTCAACATTTATTCATTTGACATAGCCGTACATGATTTGAGAAAGTTTAATTTGGATCGGATCTCCATATCATATAGCTGCCATACAAACGACCGATATGAAAACAAGTCTTTGTATGGAAAATTTTTTTTTTTTGCAACCTATTGCAACGGAGTTCAACATATATTCATTTGCTATAGCCATACATGATTTGTGAAAGTTTGATTTGGATCGGAGCTCTATATCATATAGCTGCCATACAAACGATCAATCAGATTTCAAGTCTTTGTATGAGAAACTTTTTTTGTTTTCCAAGCTATTACAACTGAATTCAACATTTATTTATATGGCATAGCCATACATGATTTGTAAAAGTTTGATTCGGATCGGAGCTCTATATCATATAGCTGCCATACAAACGATCAATCAGATTTCAAGTCTTTGTATGGGAAACTTTTTTGTTTTCCAAGCTATTACAACTGAATTCAACATTTATTCATTTGACATAGCCGTTCATGATTTAAGAAAGTTTGATTTGGATCGGATCCTTATATCATATAGCTGCCATACAAACGACCGATATGGAAACAAGTCTTTGTATGGAAAATTTTTTTTTTTTGCGACCTATTGCAACGGAGTTCAACATTTATTCATTTGCTATAGCCATACATGATTTGTAAAAGTTTGATTCGGATCGCATCTCTATATCATATAGCTGCCATACAAACGATCAATCAGATTTCAAGTCTTTGTATGGGAAACTTTTTGTTTTCCAAGCTATTACAACTGAATTCAACATTTATTTATTTGACATTGCCAGACATGATTTGTGAAAGTTTGATTGGGATCGGATCTCTATATCGGATAGCTGCCATACAAACGATCAATCAGATTTCAAGTCTTTGTATGGAAAACTTTTTTGTTTTCCAAGCTATTACAACTGAATTCAACATTTATTTATATGACATAGCCGTACATGATTTGTGACAGTTTGATTCGGATCGGAGCTCTATATCATATAGCTGCCATACAAACGATCAATCAGATTTCAAGTTTTTGTATGGGAAACTTTTTTATTTTCCAAGCTATTCCAACGGAATTCAACATTTTTTTATTCGACATAGCCATACATGATTTGTGAAAGTTTGATTCGGATCGGAGCTCTATATCATATAGCTGCCATACAAACGATCAATCAGATTTCAAGTCTTTGTATGGGAAACTTTTTTGTTTTCCAAGCTATTACAACTGAATTCAACATTTATTCATTTGACATAGCCGTTCATGATTTGAGAAAGTTTGATTTGGATCGGATCCCTATATCATATAGCTGCCATACAAACGACCGATATGAAAACAAGTCTTTGTATGGAAAATTTTTTTTTTTTGCAACCTATTGCAACGGAGTTCAACATTTATTCATTTGCTATAGCCATACATGATTTGTGAAAGTTTGATTTGGATCGGAGCTCTATATCATATAGCTGCCATACAAACGATCAATCAGATTTCAAGTCTTTGTATGAGAAACTTTTTTGTTTTCCAAGCTATTACAACTGAATTCAACATTTATTTATTTGACATTGCCAGACATGATTTGTGAAAGTTTGATTGGGATCGGATCTCTATATCGGATAGCTGCCATACAAACGACCGATATAAGAACAAGTCTTTGTATGGAAAACTTTTTTGTTTTCCAAGCTATTACAACTGAACTCAACATTTATTTATTTGACATTGCCAGACATGATTTGTGAAAGTTTGATTCGGATCGGAGCTCTATATCATATAGCTGCCATACAAACGATCAATCAGATTTCAAGTCTTTGTATGGACAATTTTTTTTGTTTTCCAAGCTATTACAACTGAATTCAACATCTATTCATTTCGCATAGCCATACATGATTTGTAAAAGTTTGATTTGGATCGGAGCTCTATATCATATAGCTGCCATACAAACGATCAATCAGATTTCAAGTCTTTGTATGAGAAACTTTTTTGTTTTCCAAGCTATTACAACTGAATTCAACATTTATTCATTTGACATAGCCGTTCATGATTTGAGAAAGTTTGATTTGGATCGGATCCCTATATCATATAGCTGCCATACAAACGACCGATATGAAAACAAGTCTTTGTATGGAAATTTTTTTTTTTTTGCAACCTATTGCAACGGAGTTCAACATTTATTCATTTGCTATAGCCATACATGATTTGTGAAAGTTTGATTTGGATCGAAGCTCTATATCATATAGCTGCCATACAAACGATCAATCAGATTTCAAGTCTTTGTATGAAAAACTTTTTTGTTTTCCAAGCTATTACAACTGAATTCAACATTTATTTATATGACATAGCCATACATGATTTGTGACAGTTTGATTCGGATCGGAGCTCTATATCATATAGCTGCCATACAAACGATCAATCAGATTTCAAGTTTTTGTATGGGAAACTTTTTTATTTTCCAAGTTATTCCAACGGAATTCAATATTTATTTATTTGACATAGCCATACATGATTTGTGAAAGTTTGATTCGGATCGGAGCTCTATATCTTATAGCTGCCATACAAACGATCAATCAGATTTCAAGTCTTTGTATGGAAAACTTTTTTGTTTTCCAAGCTATTACAACTGAATTCAACATTTATTCATTTGACATAGCCGTTCATGATTTGAGAAAGTTTGATTTGGATCGGATCCCTATATCATATAGCTGCCATACAAACGACCGATATGAAAACAAGTCTTTGTATGGAAAATTTTTTTTTTTTTGCAACCTATTGCAACGGAGTTCAACATTTATTCATTTGCTATAGCCATACATGATTTGTGAAAGTTTGATTTGGATCGGAGCTCTATATCATATAGCTGCCATACAAACGATCAATCAGATTTCAAGTCTTTGTATGAGAAACTTTTTTGTTTTCCAAGCTATTACAACTGAATTCAACATTTATTTATTTGACATTGCCAGACATGATTTGTGAAAGTTTGATTGGGATCGGATCTCTATATCGGATAGCTGCCATACAAACGACCGATATAAGAACAAGTCTTTGTATGGAAAACTTTTTGTTTTCCAAGCTATTACAACTGAATTCAACATTTATTCATTTGACATAGCCGTTCATGATTTGAGAAAGTTTGATTTGGATCGGATCCCTATATCATATAGCTGCCATACAAACGACCGATATGAAAACAAGTCTTTGTATGGAAAATTTTTTTTTTTTGCAACCTATTGCAACGGAGTTCAACATATATTCATTTGCTATACCCATACATGATTTGTGAAAGTTTGATTTGGATCGGAGCTCTATATCATATAGCTGCCATACAAACGATCAATCAGATTTCAAGTCTTTGTATGAGAAACTTTTTTGTTTTCCAAGCTATTACAACTGAATTCAACATTTATTTATATGGCATAGCCATACATGATTTGTAAAAGTTTGATTCGGATCGGAGCTCTATATCATATAGCTGCCATACAAACGATCAATCAGATTTCAAGTCTTTGTATGGAAAACTTTTTTGTTTTCCAAGCTATTACAACTGAACTCAACATTTATTTATTTGACATTGCCAGACATGATTTGTAAAAGTTTGATTCGGATCGGAGCTCTATATCATATAGCTGCCATACAAACGATCAATCAGATTTCAAGTCTTTGTATGGACAATTTTTTGTTTTCCAAGCTATTACAACTGAATTCAACATCTATTCATTTCGCATAGCCATACATGATTTGTAAAAGTTTGATTTGGATCGGAGCTCTATATCATATAGCTGCCATACAAACGATCAATCAGATTTCAAGTCTTTGTATGAGAAACTTTTTGTTTTCCAAGCTATTACAACTGAATTCAACATTTATTCATTTGACATAGCCGTTCATGCTTTGAGAAAGTTTGATTTGGATCGGATCCCTATATCATATAGCTGCCATACAAACGACCGATATGAAAACAAGTCTTTGTATGGAAAATTTTTTTTTTTTGCAACCTATTGCAACGGAGTTCAACATTTATTCATTTGCTGTAGCCATACATGATTTGTGAAAGTTTGATTTGGATCGGAGCTCTATATCATATAGCTGCCATACAAACGATCAATCAGATTTCAAGTCTTTGTATGAGAAACTTTTTGTTTTCCAAGCTATTACAACTGAATTCAACATTTATTCATTTGACATAGCCGTTCATGATTTAAGAAAGTTTGATTTGGATCGGATCCCTATATCATATAGCTGCCATACAAACGACCGATATGGAAACAAGTCTTTGTATGGAAAATTTTTTTTTTTTTGCGACCTATTGCAACGGAGTTCAACATTTATTCATTTGCTATAGCCATACATGATTTGTAAAAGTTTGATTCGGATCGGAGCTCTATATCATATAGCTGCCATACAAACGATCAATCAGATTTCAAGTCTTTGTATGGAAAACTTTTTTTGTTTTCCAAGCTATTACAACTGAACTCAACATTTATTTATTTGACATTGCCAGACATGATTTGTGAAAGTTTGATTCGGATCGGAGCTCTATATCATATAGCTGCCATACAAACGATCAATCAGATTTCAAGTCTTTGTATGGACAATTTTTTTTGTTTTATAAGCTATTACAACTGAATTCAACATCTATTTATTTGACATTGCCAGACATGATTTGTGAAAGTTTGATTCGGATCGGAGCTCTATATCATATAGCTGCCATACAAACGATCAATCAGATTTCAAGTCTTTGTATGAGAAACTTTTTTGTTTTCCAAGCTATTACAACTGAATTCAACATTTATTCATTTGACATAGCCGTACATGATTTGAGAAAGTTTGATTTGGATCGGATCTCCATATCATATAGCTGCCATACAAACGACCGATATGAAAACAAGTCTTTGTATGGAAAATTTTTTTTTTTTTGCAACCTATTGCAACGGAGTTCAACATATATTCATTTGCTATAGCCATACATGATTTGTGAAAGTTTGATTTGGATCGGAGCTCTATATCATATAGCTGCCATACAAACGATCAATCAGATTTCAAGTCTTTGTATGAGAAACTTTTTTGTTTTCCAAGCTATTGCAACCGCATTCAACATTAAATTATTTGGCATAGCCATACATGATTTGTAAAAGTTTGATTCGGCTCGGAGCTCTATATCATATAGCTGCCATACAAACGATCAATCAGATTTCAAGTCTTTGTATGGGAAACTTTTTTGTTTTCCAAGCTATTACAACTGAATTCAACATTTATTTATTTGATATTGCCAGACATGATTTGTGAAAGTTTGATTTGGATCGGAGCTCTATATCATATAGCTGCCATACAAACGATCAATCAGTTTTCAAGTCTTTGTATGGGAAACTTTTTGGTTTTCCAAGCTATTACAACTGAATTCAACATTTATTCATCTGACATAGCCATACATGATTTGTGAAAGTTTGATTCGGATCGGAGCTCTATATCATATAGCTGCCATACAAACGATCAATCAGATTTCAAGTCTTTGTATGGGAAACTTTTTTGTTTTCCAAGCTATTACAACTGAATTCAACATTTATTCATTTGACATAGCCGTACATGATTTGAGAAAGTTTGATTTGGATCGGATCTCCATATCATATAGCTGCCATACAAACGACCGATATGAAAACAAGTCTTTGTATGGAAAATTTTTTTTTTTTGCAACCTATTGCAACGGAGTTCAACATTTATTCATTTGCTATAGCCATACATGATTTGTGAAAGTTTGATTTGGATCGGAGCTCTATATCATATAGCTGCCATACAAACGATCAATCAGATTTCAAGTCTTTGTATGAGAAACTTTTTTGTTTTCCAAGCTATTACAACTGAATTCAACATTTATTTATTTGACATTGCCAGACATGATTTTTGAAAGTTTGATTGGGATCGGATCTCTATATCGGATAGCTGCCATACAAACGACCGATATAAGAACAAGTCTTTGTATGGAAAACTTTTTGTTTTCCAAGCAATTACAACTGAACTCAACATTTATTTATTTGACATTGCCAGACATGATTTGTGAAAGTTTGATTCGGATCGGAGCTCTATATCATATAGCTGCCATACAAACGATCAATCAGATTTCAAGTCTTTGTATGGACAATTTTTTTGTTTTCCAAGCTATTACAACTGAAATCAACATCTATTCATTTCGCATAGCCATACACGATTTGTAAAAGTTTGATTTGGATCGGATCTCTACATCATATAGCTGCCATACAAACGATCAATGAGATTTCAAGTCTTTGTATGAGAAACTTTTTTGTTTTCCAAGCTATTTCAACTGAATTCAACATTTATTCATTTGACATAGCCGTTCATGCTTTGAGAAAGTTTGATTTGGATCGGATCCCTATATCATATAGCTGCCATACAAACGACCGATATGAAAACAAGTCTTTGTATGGAAAATTTTTTTTTTTTGCAACCTATTGCAACGGAGTTCAACATTTATTCATTTGCTATAGCCATACATGATTTGTGAAAGTTTGATTTGGATCGGAGCTCTATATCATATAGCTGCCATACAAACGATCAATCAGATTTCAAGTCTTTGTATGAGAAACTTTTTTGTTTTCCAAGCTATTACAACTGAATTCAACATTTATTCATTTGACATAGCCGTTCATGATTTAAGAAAGTTTGATTTGGATCGGATCCCTATATCATATAGCTGCCATACAAACGACCGATATGGAAACAAGTCTTTGTATGGAAAATTTTTTTTTTGCGACCTATTGCAACGGAGTTCAACATTTATTCATTTGCTATAGCCATACATGATTTGTAAAAGTTTGATTGGGATCGGAGCTCTATATCATATAGCTGCCATACAAACGATCAATCAGATTTCAAGTCTTTGTATGGGAAAACTTTTTGTTTTCCAAGCTATTACAACTGAACTCAACATTTATTTATTTGACATTGCCAGACATGATTTGTGAAAGTTTGATTCGGATCGGAGCTCTATATCATATAGCTGCCATACAAACGATCAATCAGATTTCAAGTCTTTGTATGGACAATTTTTTTGTTTTATAAGCTATTACAACTGAATTCAACATCTATTTATTTGACATTGCCAGACATGATTTGTGAAAGTTTGATTCGGATCGGAGCTCTATATCATATAGCTGCCATACAAACGATCAATCAGATTTCAAGTCTTTGTATGGGAAACTTTTTGGTTTTCCAAGCTATTACAACTGAATTCAACATTTATTCATTTGACATAGCCATACATGATTTGTGAAAGTTTGATTCGGATCGGAGCTCTATATCATATAGCTGCCATACAAACGATCAATCAGATTTCAAGTCTTTGTATGGGAAACTTTTTTGTTTTCCAAGCTATTACAACTGAATTCAACATTTATTCATTTGACATAGCCGTACATGATTTGAGAAAGTTTGATTTGGATCGGATCTCCATATCATATAGCTGCCATACAAACGACCGATATGAAAACAAGTCTTTGTATGGAAAATTTTTTTTTTGCAACCTATTGCAACGGAGTTCAACATATATTCATTTGCTATAGCCATACATGATTTGTGAAAGTTTGATTTGGATCGGAGCTCTATATCATATAGCTGCCATACAAACGATCAATCAGATTTCAAGTCTTTGTATGAGAAACTTTTTTGTTTTCCAAGCTATTACAACTGAATTCAACATTTATTTATATGGCATAGCCATACATGATTTGTAAAAGTTTGATTCGGATCGGAGCTCTATATCATATAGCTGCCATACAAACGATCAATCAGATTTCAAGTCTTTGTATGGGAAACTTTTTTGTTTTCCAAGCTATTACAACTGAATTCAACATTTATTTATTTGATATTGCCAGACATGATTTGTGAAAGTTTGATTTGGATCGGAGCTCTATATCATATAGCTGCCATACAAACGATCAATCAGTTTTCAAGTCTTTGTATGGGAAACTTTTTGGTTTTCCAAGCTATTACAACTGAATTCAACATTTATTCATCTGACATAGCCATACATGATTTGTGAAAGTTTGATTCGGATCGGAGCTCTATATCATATAGCTGCCATACAAACGATCAATCAGATTTCAAGTCTTTGTATGGGAAACTTTTTTTGTTTTCCAAGCTATTACAACTGAATTCAACATTTATTCATTTGACATAGCCGTACATGATTTGAGAAAGTTTGATTTGGATCGGATCTCCATATCATATAGCTGCCATACAAACGACCGATATGAAAACAAGTCTTTGTATGGAAAATTTTTTTTTTTTGCAACCTATTGCAACGGAGTTCAACATTTATTCATTTGCTATAGCCATACATGATTTGTGAAAGTTTGATTTGGATCGGAGCTCTATATCATATAGCTGCCATACAAACGATCAATCAGATTTCAAGTCTTTGTATGAGAAACTTTTTTGTTTTCCAAGCTATTACAACTGAATTCAACATTTATTTATTTGACATTGCCAGACATGATTTTTGAAAGTTTGATTGGGATCGGATCTCTATATCGGATAGCTGCCATACAAACGACCGATATAAGAACAAGTCTTTGTATGGAAAACTTTTTTGTTTTCCAAGCAATTACAACTGAACTCAACATTTATTTATTTGACATTGCCAGACATGATTTGTGAAAGTTTGATTCGGATCGGAGCTCTATATCATATAGCTGCCATACAAACGATCAATCAGATTTCAAGTCTTTGTATGGACAATTTTTTTGTTTTCCAAGCTATTACAACTGAAATCAACATCTATTCATTTCGCATAGCCATACATGATTTGTAAAAGTTTGATTTGGATCGGAGCTCTATATCATATAGCTGCCATACAAACGATCAATCAGATTTCAAGTCTTTGTATGAGAAACTTTTTTGTTTTCCAAGCTATTACAACTGAATTCAACATTTATTCATTTGACATAGCCGTTCATGCTTTGAGAAAGTTTGATTTGGATCGGATCCCTATATCATATAGCTGCCATACAAACGACCGATATGAAAACAAGTCTTTGTATGGAAAATTTTTTTTTTTTGCAACCTATTGCAACGGAGTTCAACATTTATTCATTTGCTATAGCCATACATGATTTGTGAAAGTTTGATTTGGATCGGATCTCTATATCATATAGCTGCCATACAAACGATCAATCAGATTTCAAGTCTTTGTATGAGAAACTTTTTTTGTTTTCCAAGCTATTACAACTGAATTCAACATTTATTCATTTGACATAGCCGTTCATGATTTAAGAAAGTTTGATTTGGATCGGATCCCTATATCATATAGCTGCCATACAAACGACCGATATGGAAACAAGTCTTTGTATGGAAAATTTTTTTTTTTTTTGCGACCTATTGCAACGGAGTTCAACATTTATTCATTTGCTATAGCCATACATGATTTGTAAAAGTTTGATTGGGATCGGAGCTCTATATCATATAGCTGCCATACAAACGATCAATCAGATTTCAAGTCTTTGTATGGAAAACTTTTTTGTTTTCCAAGCTATTACAACTGAACTCAACATTTATTTATTTGACATTGCCAGACATGATTTGTGAAAGTTTGATTCGGATCGGAGCTCTATATCATATAGCTGCCATACAAACGATCAATCAGATTTCAAGTCTTTGTATGGACAATTTTTTTGTTTTATAAGCTATTACAACTGAATTCAACATCTATTTATTTGACATTGCCAGACATGATTTGTGAAAGTTTGATTCGGATCGGAGCTCTATATCATATAGCTGCCATACAAACGATCAATCAGATTTCAAGTCTTTGTATGGGAAACTTTTTGGTTTTCCAAGCTATTACAACTGAATTCAACATTTATTCATTTGACATAGCCATACATGATTTGTGAAAGTTTGATTCGGATCGGAGCTCTATATCATATAGCTGCCATACAAACGATCAATCAGATTTCAAGTCTTTGTATGGGAAACTTTTTTGTTTTCCAAGCTATTACAACTGAATTCAACATTTATTCATTTGACATAGCCGTACATGATTTGAGAAAGTTTGATTTGGATCGGATCTCCATATCATATAGCTGCCATACAAACGACCGATATGAAAACAAGTCTTTGTATGGAAAATTTTTTTTTTTTGCAACCTATTGCAACGGAGTTCAACATATATTCATTTGCTATAGCCATACATGATTTGTGAAAGTTTGATTTGGATCGGAGCTCTATATCATATAGCTGCCATACAAACGATCAATCAGATTTCAAGTCTTTGTATGAGAAACTTTTTTGTTTTCCAAGCTATTACAACTGAATTCAAAATTTATTTATATGGCATAGCCATACATGATTTGTAAAAGTTTGATTCGGATCGGAGCTCTATATCATATAGCTGCCATACAAACGATCAATCAGATTTCAAGTCTTTGTATGGGAAACTTTTTTGTTTTCCAAGCTATTACAACTGAATTCAACATTTATTTATTTGATATTGCCAGACATGATTTGTAAAAGTTTGATTTGGATCGGAGCTCTATATCATATAGCTGCCATACAAACGATCAATCAGATTTCAAGTCTTTGTATGGAAAACTTTTTTTTTTCCAAGCTATTAAAACTGAATTCAACATTTATTTATATGACATAGCCATACATGATTTGTGACAGTTTGATTCGGATCGGAGCTCTATATCATATAGCTGCCATACAAACGATCAATCAGATTTCAAGTTTTTGTATGGGAAACTTTTTTATTTTCCAAGCTATTCAAACGGAATTCAACATTTATTTATTTGACATAGCCATACATGATTTGTGAAAGTTTGATTCGGATCGGAGCTCTATATCATATAGCTGCCATACAAACGATCAATCAGATTTCAAGTCTTTGTATGGGAAACTTTTTTTGTTTTCCAAGCTATTACAACTGAATTCAACATTTATTCATTTGACATAGCCGTTCATGATTTGAGAAAGTTTGATTTGGATCGGATCCCTATATCATATAGCTGCCATACAAACGACCGATATGAAAACAAGTCTTTGTATGGAAAATTTTTTTTTTTTTGCAATCTATTGCAACGGAGTTCAACATTTATTCATTTGCTATAGCCATACATGATTTGTGAAAGTTTGATTTGGAACGGAGCTCTATATCATATAGCTGCCATACAAACGATCAATCAGATTTCAAGTCTTTGTATGGGAAACTTTTTTTGTTTTCCAAGCTATTACAACTGAATTCAACATTTATTTATTTGACATTGCCAGACATGATTTGTGAAAGTTTGATTGGGATCGGATCTCTATATCGGATAGCTGCCATACAAACTACCGATATAAGAACAAGTCTTTGTATGGAAAACTTTTTTGTTTTCCAAGCTATTACAACTGAACTCAACATTTATTTATTTGACATTGCCAGACATGATTTGTGACAGTTTGATTCGGATCGGAGCTCTATATCATATAGCTGCCATACAAACGATCAATCAGATTTCAAGTCTTTGTATGGACAATTTTTTTGTTTTCCAAGCTATTACAACTGAATTCAACATTTATTCATTTGATATAGCCGTTCATGATTTGTGAAAGTTTGATTCGGATCGGAGCTCTATATCATATAGCTGCCATACAAACGATCAATCAGATTTCAAGTCTTTGTATGGGAAACTTTTTTGTTTTCCAAGCTATTACAACTGAATTCAACATTTATTCATTTGATATAGCCGTTCATGATTTGGAAAGTTTGATTTGGATCGGATCCCTATATCATATAGCTGCCATACAAACGACCGATATGAAAACAAGTCTTCGTATGGACAATTTTTTTTTTTTGCAACCTATTGCAACGGAGTTCAACATTTATTCATTTGCTATAGCCATACATGATTTGTGAAAGTTTGATTTGGATCGGAGCTCTATATCATATAGCTGCCATACAAACGATCAATCAGATTTCAAGTCTTTGTATGAGAAACTTTTTTGTTTTCCAAGCTATTACAACTGAATTCAACAGTTATTTATATGGCATAGCCATACATGATTTGTAAAAGTTTGATTCGGATCGGAGCTCTATATCATATAGCTGCCATACAAACGATCAATCAGATTTCAAGTCTTTGTATGGGAAACTTTTTTGTTTTCCAAGCTATTACAACTGAATTCAACATTTATTTATTTGACATTGCCAGACATGATTTGTGAAAGTTTGATTGGGATCGGATCTCTATATCGGATAGCTGCCATACAAACGACCAATATAAGAACAAGTCTTTGTATGGAAAACTTTTTTTGTTTTCCAAGCTATTACAACTGAATTCAACATTTATTTATTTGACATTGCCAGACATGATTTGTGAAAGTTTGATTCGGATCGGAGCTCTATATCATATAGCTGCCATACAATCGATCAATCAGATTTCAAGTCTTTGTATGGAAAACTTTTTTGTTTTCCAAGCTATTGCAACTAAATTCACCATTTATTCATTTGAAATAGCCATACATGATTTGTGAAAGTTTATTTCGGATCGGAGCTCTATATCATATAGCTGCCATACAAACGACCGATATAAAAACAAGTCTTTGTATGGAAAAATTTTTTTTTTTTGCAACCTATTGCAACTGAATTAAACATTTATTCATTTTGCATAGCCATACATGATTTGTAAAAGTTTGATTTGGATCGGAGCTCTATATCATATAGCTGCCATACAAACGATCAATCAGATTTCAAGTCTTTGTATGAGAAACTTTTTTGTTTTCCAAGCTATTACAACTGAATTCAACATTTATTTATTTGACATTGCCATACATGATTTGTGAAAGTTTGATTGGGATCGGATCTCTATATTATATAGCTGCCATACAAACGACCGATATTAGAACAAGTCTTTGTATGGAAAACTTTTTTGTTTTCCAAGCTATTACAACTGAACTCAACATTTATTTATTTGACATAGCCATACATGATTTGTGAAAGTTTGATTGGGATCGGAGCTCTATATCATATAGCTGCCATACAAACGATCAATCAGATTTCAAGTCTTTGTATGGGAAACTTTTTTGTTTTCTAAGCTATTACAACTGAATTCAACATTTATTTATTTGACATTGCCAGACATGATTTGTGAAAGTTTGATTGGGATCGGATCTCTATATCATATAGCTGCCATACAAACGATCAATCAGATTTCAAGTCTTTGTATGAGAAACTTTTTTGTTTTCCAAGCTATTACAACTGAATTCAACACTTATTTATATGGCATAGCCATACATGATTTGTAAAAGTTTGATTCGGATCGGAGCTCTATATCATATAGCTGCCATACAAACGATCAATCAGATTTCAAGTCTTTGTATGGGAAACTTTTTTGTTTTCCAAGCTATTACAACTGAATTCAACATTTATTCATTTGATATAGCCGTTCATGATTTGAGAAAGTTTGATTTGGATCGGTTCCCTATATCATATAGCTGCCATACAAACGACCGATATGAAAACAAGTCTTTGTATGGACAATTTTTTTTTTTTTGCAACCTATTGCAACGGAGTTCAACATTTATTCATTTGCTATAGCCATACATGATTTGTGAAAGTTTGATTTGGATCGGAGCTCTATATCATATAGCTGCCATACAAACGACCGATATAAGAACAAGTCTTTGTATGGAAAACTTTTTTGTTTTCCAAGCTATTTCAACTGAACTCAACATTTATTTATTTGACATTGCCAGACATGATTTGTGAAAGTTTGATTCGGATCGGAGCTCTATATCATATAGCTGCCATACAAACGATCAATCAGATTTCAAGTCTTTGTATGGGAAACTTTTTTGTTTTCCCAGCTATTACAACTGAATTCAAAACTTATTCATTTGACATAGCCGTTCATGATTTGTGAAAGTTTGATTTGGATCGGATCCCTATATCATATAGCTGCCATACAAACGATCAATCAGATTTCAAGTCTTTGTATGGGAAACTTTTTTGTTTTCCAAGCTATTACAACTGAATTCAACATTTATTCATTTGTCATAGCCGTATATGATTTGAGAAAGTTTGATTTGGATCGGATCTCTATATCATATAGCTGCCATACAAACGACCGATATGAAAACAAGTCTTTGTATGGAAAATTTTTTTTTTTTTTGCAACCTATTGCAACTGAATTAAACATTTATTCATTTCGCATAGCCATACATGATTTGTAAAAGTTTGATTTGGATCGGAGCTTTATATCATATAGCTGCCATACAAACGATCAATCAGATTTCAAGTCTTTGTATGAGAAACTTTTTTGTTTTCCAAGCTATTACAACTGAATTCAACATTTATTCATTTGACATAGCCGTTCATGATTTGAGAAAGTTTGATTTGGATCGGATCCCTATATCATATAGCTGCCATACAAACGACCGATATGAAAACAAGTCTTTGTATGGAAAATTTTTTTTTTTTCCAACCTATTGCAACGGAGTTCAACATTTATTCATTTGCTATAGCCATACATGATTTGTGAAAGTTTGATTTGGATCGGAGCTCTATATCATATAGCTGCCATACAAACGATCAATCAGATTTCAAGTCTTTGTATGAGAAACTTTTTTGTTTTCCAAGCTATTACAACTGAATTCAACATTTATTCATTTGACATAGCCGTTCATGATTTAAGAAAGTTTGATTTGGATCGGATCCCTATATCATATAGCTGCCATACAAACGACCGATATGGAAACAAGTCTTTGTATGGAAAATTTTTTTTTTTTTGCGACCTATTGCAACGGAGTTCAACATTTATTCATTTGCTATAGCCATACATGATTTGTAAAAGTTTGATTCGGATCGGAGCTCTATATCATATAGCTGCCATACAAACGATCAATCAGATTTCAAGTCTTTGTATGGGAAACTTTTTTGTTTTCCAAGCTATTGCAACTGAATTCAACATTTATTTATTTGACATTGCCAGACATGATTTGTGAAAGTTTGATTTGGATCGGAGCTCTATATCATATAGCTGCCATACAAACGATCAATCAGATTTCAAGTCTTTGTATGGAAAACCTTTTTGTTTTCCAAGCTATTACAACTGAATTCAACATTTATTTACATGACATAGCCATACATGATTTGTGACAGTTTGATTCGGATCGGAGCTCTATATCATATAGCTGCCATACAAACGATCAATCAGATTTCAAGTTTTTGTATGGGAAACTTTTTTATTTTCCAAGCTATTGCAACGGAATTCAACATTTATTTATATGACATAGCCATACATGATTTGTGAAAGTTTGATTCGGATCGGAGCTCTATAACATATAGCTGCCATACAAACGATCAATCAGATTTCAAGTCTTTGTATGGGAAACTTTTTTTGTTTTCCAAGCTATTACAACTGAATTCAACATTTATTCATTTGAAATAGCCGTTCATGATTTGAGAAAGTTTGATTTGGATCGGATCCCTATATCATATAGCTGCCATACAAACGACCGATATGAAAACAAGTCTTTGTATGGACAATTTTTTTTTTTTTGCAACCTATTGCAACGGAGTTCAACACTTATTCATTTGCTATAGCCATACATGATTTGTGAAAGTTTGATTTGGATCGGAGCTCTATATCATATAGCTGCCATACAAACGATCAATCAGATTTCAAGTCTTTGTATGAGAAACTTTTTTGTTTTCCAAGCTATTACAACTGAATTCAACATTTATTTATATGGCATAGCCATACATGATTTGTAAAAGTTTGATTCGGATCGGAGCTCTATATCATATAGCTGCCATACAAACGATCAATCAGATTTCAAGTCTTTGTATGGGAAACTTTTTGGTTTTCCAAGCTATTACAACTGAATTCAACATTTATTCATTTGACATAGCCGTTCATGATTTGAGAAAGTTTGATTTGGATCGGATCCCTATATCATATAGCTGCCATACAAACGACCGATATGAAAACAAGTCTTTGTATGGAAAATTTTTTTTTTTTTTGCAACCTATTGCAACGGAGTTCAACATTTATTCATTTGATATAGCCATACATGATTTGTGAAAGTTTGATTTGGATCGGAGCTCTATATCATATAGCTGCCATACAAACGATCAATCAGATTTCAAGTCTTTGTATGAGAAACTTTTTTGTTTTCCAAGCTATTACAACTGAATTCAACATTTATTCATTTGACATAGCCGTTCATGATTTAAGAAAGTTTGATTTGGATCGGATCCCTATATCATATAGCTGCCATACAAACGACCGATATGGAAACAAGTCTTTGTATGGAAAATTTTTTTTTTTTTGCGACCTATTGCAACGGAGTTCAACATTTATTCATTTGCTATAGCCATACATGATTTGTAAAAGTTTGATTCGGATCGGAGCTCTATATCATATAGCTGCCATACAAACGATCAATCAGATTTCAAGTCTTTGTATGGGAAACTTTTTTGTTTTCCAAGCTATTACAACTGAATTCAACATTTATTTATTTGACATTGCCAGACATGATTTGTGAAAGTTTGATTTGGATCGGAGCTCTATATCATATAGCTGCCATACAAACGATCAATCAGATTTCAAGTCTTTGTATGGAAAACTTTTTTGTTTTCCAAGCTATTACAACTGAATTCAACATTTATTTACATGACATAGCCATACATGATTTGTGACAGTTTGATTCGGATCGGAGCTCTATATCATATAGCTGCCATACAAACGATCAATCAGATTTCAAGTTTTTGTATGGGGAAACTTTTTTATTTTCCAAGCTATTCCAACGGAATTCAACATTTATTTATATGACATAGCCATACATGATTTGTGAAAGTTTGATTCGGATCGGAGCTCTATAACATATAGCTGCCATACAAACGATCAATCAGATTTCAAGTCTTTGTATGGGAAACTTTTTTGTTTTCCAAGCTATTACAACTGAATTCAACATTTATTCATTTGAAATAGCCGTTCATGATTTGAGAAAGTTTGATTTGGATCGGATCCCTATATCATATAGCTGCCATACAAACGACCGATATGAAAACAAGTCTTTGTATGGACAATTTTTTTTTTTCCAACCTATTGCAACGGAGTTCAACATTTATTCATTTGCTATAGCCATACATGATTTGTGAAAGTTTGATTTGGATCGGAGCTCTATATCATATAGCTGCCATACAAACGATCAATCAGATTTCAAGTCTTTGTATGAGAAACTTTTTTGTTTTCCAAGCTATTACAACTGAATTCAACATTTATTTATATGGCATAGCCATACATGATTTGTAAAAGTTTGATTCGGATCGGAGCTCTATATCATATAGCTGCCATACAAACGATCAATCAGATTTCAAGTCTTTGTATGGGAAACTTTTTGGTTTTCCAAGCTATTACAACTGAATTCAACATTTATTCATTTGACATAGCCATACATGATTTGTGAAAGTTTGATTCGGATCGGAGCTCTATATCATATAGCTGCCATACAAACGATCAATCAGATTTCAAGTCTTTGTATGGGAAACTTTTTTGTTTTCCAAGCTATTGCAACTGAATTCAACATTTATTCATTTGACATAGCCGTACATGATTTGAGAAAGTTTGATTTGGATCGGATCTCTATATCGGATAGCTGCCATACAAACGACCGATATAAGAACAAGTCTTTGTATGGAAAACTTTTTTGTTTTCCAAGCTATTACAACTGAATTCACCATTTATTCATTTGACATAGCCATTTGTGAAAGTTTATTTTGGATCGGAGCTCTATATCATATAGCTGCCATACAAACGATCAATCTGAAATCAAGTCTTTGTATGGACAATTTTTTTGTTTTCCAAGCTATTACAACTGAATTCAACATCTGTTTATTTGACATTGCCAGACATGATTTGTGAAAGTTTGATTCGGATCGGAGCTCTATATCATATAGCTGCCATACAAACGATCAATCAGATTTCAAGTCTTTGTATGGGAAACTTTTTTGTTTTCCAAGCTATTACAACTGAATTCAACATTTATTCATTTGACATAGCCGTACATGATTTGAGAAAGTTTGATTTGGATCGGATCTCCATATCATATAGCTGCCATACAAACGACCGATATAAAAACAAGTCTTTGTATGGAAAATTTTTTTTTTTTGCAACCTATTGCAACTGAATTAAACATTTATTCATTTGGCATAGCCATACATGATTTGTGAAAGTTTGATTCGGATCGGAGCTCTATATCATATAGCTGCCATACAAACGATCAATCAGATTTCAAGTCTTTGTATGGGAAACTTTTTTGTTTTCCAAGCTATTACAACTGAATTCAACATTTATTCATTTGACATAGCCGTTCATGATTTGAGAATGTTTGATTTGGATCGGATCCCTATATCATATAGCTGCCATACAAACGACCGATATGAAAACAAGTCTTTGTATGGAAAATTTTTTTTTTTTTTGCAACCTATTGCAACGGAGTTCAACATTTATTCATTTGCTATGGCCATACATGATTTGTGAAAGTTTGATTTGGATCGGAGCTCTATATCATATAGCTGCCATACAAACGATCAATCTGATTTCAAGTCTTTGTATGAGAAACTTTTTTGTTTTCCAAGCTATTACAACTGAATTCAACATTTATTTATTTGACATAGCCATACATGATTTGTGAAAGTTTGATTTGGATCGGATCCCTATATCATATAGCTGCCATACAAACGACCGATATGGAAACAAGTCTTTGTATGGAAAATTTTTTTTTTTTTTGCGACCTATTGCAACGGAGTTCAACATTTATTCATTTGCTATAGCCATACATGATTTGTGAAAGTTTGATTCGGATCGGAGCTCTATATCATATAGCTGCCATACAAACGATCAATCAGATTTCAAGTCTTTGTATGAGAAACTTTTTTGTTTTCCAAGCTATTACAACTGAATTCAACATTTATTTATTTGACATAGCCATACATGATTTGTGAAAGTTTGATTTGGATCGGATCCCTATATCATATAGCTGCCATACAAACGACCGATATGGAAACAAGTCTTTGTATGGAAAATTTTTTTTTTTGCGACCTATTGCAACGGAGTTCAACATTTATTCATTTGCTATAGCCATACATGATTTGTAAAAGTTTGATTCGGATCGGAGCTCTATATCATATAGCTGCCATACAAACGATCAATCAGATTTCAAGTCTTTGTATGGGAAACTTTTTTGTTTTCCAAGCTATTACAACTAAATTCAACATTTATTTATATGACATTGCCAGACATGATTTGTGAAAGTTTGATTTGGAACGGAGCTCTATATCATATAGCTGCCATACAAACGATCAATCAGATTTCAAGTCTTTGTATGGGAAACTGTTTTGTTTTCCAAGCTATTACAACTGAATTCAACATTTATTTATTTGACATTGCCAGACATGATTTGTGAAAGTTTGATTTGGATCGGAGCTCTATATCATATAGCTGCCATACAAACGATCAATCAGATTTCAAGTCTTTGTATGGAAAACTTTTTTGTTTTCCAAGCTATTACAACTGAATTCAACATTTATTTATTCATCGTTGCCATACATGATTTGTGACAGTTTGATTCGGATCGGATCCCTATATCATATAGCTGCCGTACAAACGATCAATCAGATTTCAAGTTTTTGTATGGGAAACTTTTTTTTTTTGCAACCTATTGCAACGGAGTTCAACATTTATTCATTTGCTATAGCCATACATGATTTGTGAAAGTTTGATTTGGATCGGAGCTCTATATCATATAGCTGACATACAAACGATCAATCAGATTTCAAGTCTTTGTATGAGAAACTTTTTTGTTTTCCAAGCTATTACAACTGAATTCAACATTTATTTATATGGGATAGCCATACATGATTTGTAAAAGTTTGATTCGGATCGGAGCTCTATATCATATAGCTGCCATACAAACGATCAATCAGATTTCAAGTCTTTGTATGGGAAACTTTTTTGTTTTCCAAGCTATTACAACTGTATTCAACATTTATTTATTTGACATTGCCAGACATGATTTGTGAAAGTTTGATTGGGATCGGATCTCTATATCGGATAGCTGCCATACAAACGACCGATATAAGAACAAGTCTTTGTATGGAAAACTTTTTTGTTTTCCAAGCTATTACAACTGAACTCAACATTTATTTATTTGACATTGCCAGACATGATTTGTGAAAGTTTGATTTGGATCGGAGCTCTATATCATATAGCTGCCATACAAACGATCAATCAGATTTCAAGTCTTTGTATGGGAAACTTTTTTGTTTTCCAAGCTATTACAACTGAATTCAACATTTATTCATTTGACATAGCCATACATGATTTGTGAAAGTTTATTTCGGATCGGAGCTCTATATAATATAGCTGCCATACAAACGATCAATCAGATTTCAAGTTTTTGTATGGGAAACTTTTTTATTTTCCAAGCTATTACAACTGAATTCAACATTTATTTATATGACATAGCCATACATGATTTGTGAAAGTTTGATTTGGATCGGAGCTCTATATCATATAGCTGCCATACAAACGATCAATCAGATTTCAAGTCTTTGTATGGAAAACTTTTTTTGTTTTCCAAGCTATTGCAACTGAATTCAACATTTATTTATATAACATAGCCATACATGATTTGTAAAAGTTTGATTCGGATCGGAGCTCTATATCATATAGCTGCCATACAAACGATCAATCAGATTTCAAGTCTTTGTATGGGAAACTTTTTTGTTTTCCAAGCTATTACAACTGTATTCAACATTTATTTATTTGACATTGCCAGACATGATTTGTGAAAGTTTGATTGGGATCGGATCTCTATATCGGATAGCTGCCATACAAACGACCGATATAAGAACAAGTCTTTGTATGGAAAACTTTTTTGTTTTCCAAGCTATTACAACTGAACTCAACATTTATTTATTTGACATTGCCAGACATGATTTGTGAAAGTTTGATTTGATCGGAGCTCTATATCATATAGCTGCCATACAAACGATCAATCAGATTTCAAGTCTTTGTATGGGAAACTTTTTTGTTTTCCAAGCTATTACAACTGAATTCAACATTTATTCATTTGACATAGCCATACATGATTTGTAAAAGTTTATTTCGGATCGGAGCTCTATATCATATAGCTGCCATACAAACGATCAATCAGATTTCAAGTTTTTGTATGGGAAACTTTTTTATTTTCCAAGCTATTACAACTGAATTCAACATTTATTTATATGACATAGCCATACATGATTTGTGAAAGTTTGATTTGGATCGGATCCCTATATCATATAGCTGCCATACAAACGACCGATATGGAAACAAGTCTTTGTATGGAAAATTTTTTTTTTTTTGCGACCTATTGCAACGGAGTTCAACATTTATTCATTTGCTATAGCCATACATGATTTGTAAAAGTTTGATTCGGATCGGAGCTCTATATCATATAGCTGCCATACAAACGATCAATCAGATTTCAAGTCTTTGTATGGGAAACTTTTTTGTTTTCCAAGCTATTGCAACTAAATTCAACATTTATTTATATGACATTGCCAGACATGATTTGTGAAAGTTTGATTTGGATCGGAGCTCTATATCATATAGCTGCCATACAAACGATCAATATGATATCAAGTCTTTGTATGGAAAACTTTTTTGTTTTCCAAGCTATTACAACTGAATTCAACATTTATTTATATAACATAGCCATACATGATTTGTGAAAGTTTGATTTGGAACGGAGCTCTATATCATATAGCTGCCATACAAACGATCAATCAGATTTCAAGTCTTTGTATGGGAAACTTTTTTGTTTTCCAAGCTATTGCAACTGAATTCAACATTTATTTATTTGACATTGCCAGACATGATTTGTGAAAGTTTGATTTGGATCGGAGCTCTATATCATATAGCTGCCATACAAACGATCAATCAGATTTCAAGTCTTTGTATGGAAAACTTTTTTGTTTTCCAAGCTATTACAACTGAATTCAACATTTATTTATTCATCGTTGCCATACATGATTTGTGACAGTTTGAGTCGGATCGGATCCCTATATCATATAGCTGCCGTACAAACGATCAATCAGATTTCAAGTTTTTGTATGGGAAACTTTTTTTTTTGCAACCTATTGCAACGGAGTTCAACATTTATTCATTTGCTATAGCCATACATGATTTGTGAAAGTTTGATTTGGATCGGAGCTCTATATCATATAGCTGACATACAAACGATCAATCAGATTTCAAGTCTTTGTATGAGAAACTTTTTTGTTTTCCAAGCTATTACAACTGAATTCAACATTTATTTATATGGGATAGCCATACATGATTTGTAAAAGTTTGATTCGGATCGGAGCTCTATATCATATAGCTGCCATACAAACGATCAATCAGATTTCAAGTCTTTGTATGGGAAACTTTTTTGTTTTCCAAGCTATTACAACTGTATTCAACATTTATTTATTTGACATTGCCAGACATGATTTGTGAAAGTTTGATTGGGATCGGATCTCTATATCGGATAGCTGCCATACAAACGACCGATATAAGAACAAGTCTTTGTATGGACAACTTTTTTGTTTTCCAAGCTATTACAACTGAACTCAACATTTATTTATTTGACATTGCCAGACATGATTTGTGAAAGTTTGATTTGGATCGGAGCTCTATATCATATAGCTGCCATACAAACGATCAATCAGATTTCAAGTCTTTGTATGGGAAACTTTTTTGTTTTCCAAGCTATTACAACTGAATTCAACATTTATTCATTTGACATAGCCATACATGATTTGTGAAAGTTTATTTCGGATCGGATCTCTATATCATATAGCTGCCATACAAACGATCAATCAGATTTCAAGTTTTTGTATGGGAAACTTTTTTATTTTCCAAGCTATTACAACTGAATTCAACATTTATTTATATGACATAGCCATACATGATTTGTGAAAGTTTGATTCGGATCGGAGCTCTATATCATATAGCTGCCATACAAACGATCAATCAGATTTCAAGTCTTTGTATGGAAAACTTTTTTGTTTTCCAAGCTATTACAACTGAATTCAACATTTATTTATATGACATAGCCATACATGATTTGTGACAGTTTGATTCGGATCGGAGCTCTATATCATATAGCTGCCATACAAACGATCAATCAGATTTCAAGTTTTTGTATGGGAAACTTTTTTATTTTCCAAGCTATTCCAACGGAATTCAACATTTATTTATATGACATAGCCATACATGATTTGTGAAAGTTTGATTCGGATCGGAGCTCTATAACATATAGCTGCCATACAAACGATCAATCAGATTTCAAGTCTTTGTATGGGAAACTTTTTTGTTTTCCAAGCTATTACAACTGAATTCAACATTTATTCATTTGATATAGCCGTTCATGATTTGAGAAAGTTTGATTTGGATCGGATCCCTATATCATATAGCTGCCATACAAACGACCGATATGAAAACAAGTCTTTGTATGGACAATTTTTTTTTTTGCAACCTATTGCAACGGAGTTCAACACTTATTCATTTGCTATAGCCATACATGATTTGTGAAAGTTTGATTTGGATCGGAGCTCTATATCATATAGTTGCCATACAAACGATCAATCAGATTTCAAGTCTTTGTATGAGAAACTTTTTTGTTTTCCAAGCTATTACAACTGAATTCAACATTTATTTATATGGCATAGCCATACATGATTTGTAAAAGTTTGATTCGGATCGGAGCTCTATATCATATAGCTGCCATACAAACGATCAATCAGATTTCAAGTTTTTGTATGGGAAACTTTTTTATTTTCCAAGCTATTCCAACGGAATTCAACATTTATTTATATGACATAGCCATACATGATTTGTGAAAGTTTGATTCGGATCGGAGCTCTATAACATATAGCTGCCATACAAACGATCAATCAGATTTCAAGTCTTTGTATGGGAAACTTTTTTGTTTTCCAAGCTATTACAACTGAATTCAACATTTATTCATTTGATATAGCCGTTCATGATTTGAGAAAGTTTGATTTGGATCGGATCCCTATATCATATAGCTGCCATACAAACGACCGATATGAAAACAAGTCTTTGTATGGACAATTTTTTTTTTTTGCAACCTATTGCAACGGAGTTCAACACTTATTCATTTGCTATAGCCATACATGATTTGTGAAAGTTTGATTTGGATCGGAGCTCTATATCATATAGTTGCCATACAAACGATCAATCAGATTTCAAGTCTTTGTATGAGAAACTTTTTTGTTTTCCAAGCTATTACAACTGAATTCAACATTTATTTATATGGCATAGCCATACATGATTTGTAAAAGTTTGATTCGGATCGGAGCTCTATATCATATAGCTGCCATACAAACGATCAATCAGATTTCAAGTCTTTGTATGGGAAACTTTTTGGTTTTCCAAGCTATTACAACTGAATTCAACATTTATTCATTTGACATAGCCATACATGATTTGTGAAAGTTTGATTCGGATCGGAGCTCTATATCATATAGCTGCCATACAAACGATCAATCAGATTTCAAGTCTTTGTATGGGAAACTTTTTTGTTTTCCAAGCTATTACAACTGAATTCAACATTTATTCATTTGACATAGCCGTACATGATTTGAGAAAGTTTGATTTGGATCGGATCTCTATATCGGATAGCTGCCATACAAACGACCGATATAAGAACAAGTCTTTGTATGGAAAACTTTTTTGTTTTCCAAGCTATTACAACTGAATTCACCATTTATTCATTTGACATAGCCATTTGTGAAAGTTTATTTTGGATCGGAGCTCTATATCATATAGCTGCCATACAAACGATCAATCAGATTTCAAGTCTTTGTATGGACAATTTTTTTGTTTTCCAAGCTATTACAACTGAATTCAACATCTGTTTATTTGACATTGCCAGACATGATTTGTGAAAGTTTGATTCGGATCGGAGCTCTATATCATATAGCTGCCATACAAACGATCAATCAGATTTCAAGTCTTTGTATGGGAAACTTTTTTGTTTTCCAAGCTATTACAACTGAATTCAACATTTATTCATTTGACATAGCCGTACATGATTTGAGAAAGTTTGATTTGGATCGGATCTCCATATCATATAGCTGCCATACAAACGACCGATATGAAAACAAGTCTTTGTATGGAAAATTTTTTTTTTTTTGCAACCTATTGCAACTGAATTAAACATTTATTCATTTCGCATAGCCATACATAATTTGTGAAAGTTTGATTCGGATCGGAGCTCTATATCATATAGCTGCCATACAAACGATCAATCAGATTTCAAGTCTTTGTATGGGAAACTTTTTTGTTTTCCAAGCTATTACAACTGAATTCAACATTTATTCATTTGACATAGCCGTTCATGATTTGAGAATGTTTGATTTGGATCGGATCCCTATATCATATAGCTGCCATACAAACGACCGATATGAAAACAAGTTTTTGTATGGAAAATTTTTTTTTTTTTGCAACCTATTGCAACGGAGTTCAACATTTATTCATTTGCTATAGCCATACATGATTTGTGAAAGTTTGATTTGGATCGGAGCTCTATATCATATAGCTGCCATACAAACGATCAATCAGATTTCAAGTCTTTGTATGAGAAACTTTTTTGTTTTCCAAGCTATTACAACTGAATTCAACATTTATTTATTTGACATAGCCATACATGATTTGTGAAAGTTTGATTTGGATCGGATCTCCATATCATATAGCTGCCATACAAACGACCGATATGGAAACAAGTCTTTGTATGGAAAATTTTTTTTTTTGCGACCTATTGCAACGGAGTTCAACATTTATTCATTTGCTATAGCCATACATGATTTGTAAAAGTTTGATTCGGATCGGAGCTCTATATCATATAGCTGCCATACAAACGATCAATCAGATTTCAAGTCTTTGTATGGGAAACTTTTTTGTTTTCCAAGCTATTACAACTAAATTCAACATTTATTTATTTGACATTGTCAGACATGATTTGTGAAAGTTTGATTTGGATCGGAGCTCTATATCATATAGCTGCCATACAAACGATCAATCAGATTTCAAGTCTTTGTATGGAAAACTTTTTTGTTTTCCAAGCTATTACAACTGAATTCAACATTTATTTATATGACATAGCCATACATGATTTGTGAAAGTTTGATTTGGATCGGAGCTCTATATCATATAGCTGCCATACAAACGATCAATCAGATTTCAAGTCTTTGTATGGGAAACTTTTTTGTTTTCCAAGCTATTACAACTGAATTCAACATTTATTTATTTGACATTGCCAGACATGATTTGTGACAGTTTGATTCGGATCGGAGCTCTATATCATATAGCTGCCGTACAAACGATCAATCAGATTTCAAGTTTTTGTATGGGAAACTTTTTTTTTTTGCAACCTATTGCAACGGAGTTCAACATTTATTCATTTGCTATAGCCATACATGATTTGTGAAAGTTTGATTTGGATCGGAGCTCTATATCATATAGCTGACATACAAACGATCAATCAGATTTCAAGTCTTTGTATGAGAAACTTTTTTGTTTTCCAAGCTATTACAACTGAATTCAACATTTATTTATATGGCATAGCCATACATGATTTGTAAAAGTTTGATTCGGATCGGAGCTCTATATCATATAGCTGCCATACAAACGATCATTCAGATTTCAAGTCTTTGTATGGGAAACTTTTTTGTTTTCCAAGCTATTACAACTGTATTCAACATTTATTTATTTGACATTGCCAGACATGATTTGTGAAAGTTTGATTGGGATCGGATCTCTATATCGGATAGCTGCCATACAAACGACCGATATAAGAACAAGTCTTTGTATGGAAAACTTTTTTGTTTTCCAAGCTATTACAACTGAACTCAACATTTATTTATTTGACATTGCCAGACATGATTTGTGAAAGTTTGATTTGGATCGGAGCTCTATATCATATAGCTGCCATACAAACGATCAATCAGATTTCAAGTCTTTGTATGGAAAACTTTTTTGTTTTCCAAGCTATAACAACTGAATGCAACATTTATTTATATGACATAGCCATACATGATTTGTGAAAGTTTGATTTGGATCGGAGCTCTATATCATATAGCTGCCATACAAACGATCAATCAGATTTCAAGTCTTTGTATGGAAAACTTTTTGTTTTCCAAGCTATTACAACTGAATTCAACATTTATTTATTCATCGTTGCCATACATGATTTGTGACAGTTTGATTCGGATCGGAGCTCTATATCATATAGCTGCCGTACAAACGATCAATCAGATTTCAAGTCTTTGTATGAGAAACTTTTTTGTTTTCCAAGCTATTACAACTGAATTCAACATTTATTTATATGGCATAGCCATACATGATTTGTAAAAGTTTGATTCGGATCGGAGCTCTATATCATATAGCTGCCATACAAACGATCAATCAGATTTCAAGTCTTTGTATGAGAAACTTTTTTGTTTTCCAAGCTATTACAACTGAATTCAACATTTATTTATATGGCATAGCCATACATGATTTGTAAAAGTTTGATTCGGATCGGAGCTCTATATCATATAGCTGCCATACAAACGATCAATCAGATTTCAAGTCTTTGTATGAGAAACTTTTTTGTTTTCCAAGCTATTACAACTGAATTCAACATTTATTTATATGGCATAGCCATACATGATTTGTAAAAGTTTGATTCGGATCGGAGCTCTATATCATATAGCTGCCATACAAACGATCAATCAGATTTCAAGTCTTTGTATGAGAAACTTTTTTGTTTTCCAAGCTATTACAACTGAATTCAACATTTATTTATATGGCATAGCCATACATGATTTGTAAAAGTTTGATTCGGATCGGAGCTCTATATCATATAGCTGCCATACAAACGATCAATCAGATTTCAAGTCTTTGTATGGAAAACTTTTTTGTTTTCCAAGCTATTACAACTGAATTCAACATTTATTTATTCATCGTTGCCATACATGATTTGTGACAGTTTGATTCGGATCGGAGCTCTATATCATATAGCTGCCGTACAAACGATCAATCAGATTTCAAGTCTTTGTATGAGAAACTTTTTTGTTTTCCAAGCTATTACAACTGAATTCAACATTTATTTATATGGCATAGCCATACATGATTTGTAAAAGTTTGATTCGGATCGGAGCTCTATATCATATAGCTGCCATACAAACGATCAATCAGATTTCAAGTCTTTGTATGAGAAACTTTTTTGTTTTCCAAGCTATTACAACTGAATTCAACATTTATTTATATGGCATAGCCATACATGATTTGTAAAAGTTTGATTCGGATCGGAGCTCTATATCATATAGCTGCCATACAAACGATCAATCAGATTTCAAGTTTTTGTATGGGAAACTTTTTTTTTTTGCAACCTATTGCAACGGAGTTCAACATTTATTCATTTGCTATAGCCATACATGATTTGTGAAAGTTTGATTTGGATCGGAGCTCTATATCATATAGCTGCCATACAAACGATCAATCAGATTTCAAGTCTTTGTATGAGAAACTTTTTTGTTTTCCAAGCTATTACAACTGAATTCAACATTTATTTATATGGCATAGCCATACATGATTTGTAAAAGTTTGATTCGGATCGGAGCTCTATATCATATAGCTGCCATACAAACGATCAATCAGATTTCAAGTCTTTGTATGGGAAACTTTTTTGTTTTCCAAGCTATTACAACTGTATTCAACATTTATTTATTTGACATTGCCAGACATGATTTGTGAAAGTTTGATTGGGATCGGATCTCTATATCGGATAGCTGCCATACAAACGACCGATATAAGAACAAGTCTTTGTATGGAAAACTTTTTGTTTTCCAAGCTATTACAACTGAACTCAACATTTATTTATTTGACATTGCCAGACATGATTTGTGAAAGTTTGATTTGGATCGGAGCTCTATATCATATAGCTGCCATACAAACGATCAATCAGATTTCAAGTCTTTGTATGGAAAACTTTTTTTTTTCCAAGCTATTAAAACTAAATTCACCATTTATTCATTTGAAATAGCCATACATGATTTGTGAAAGTTTATTTCGGATCGGAGCTCTATATCATATAGCTGCCATACAAACGATCAATCAGATTTCAAGTCTTTGTATGGAAAACTTTTTTGTTTTCCAAGCTATTACAACTGAATTCAACATTTATTTATATGACATAGCCATACATGATTTGTGAAAGTTTGATTCGGATCGGAGCTCTATATCATATAGCTGCCATACAAACGATCAATCAGATTTCAAGTCTTTGTATGGGAAACTTTTTTGTTTTCCAAGCTATTACAACTGAATTCAACATTTATTCATTTGACATAGCCGTACATGATTTGAGAAAGTTTGATTTGGATCGGATCTCCATATCATATAGCTGCCATACAAACGACCGATATGGAAACAAGTCTTTGTATGGAAAACTTTTTTGTGTTCCAAGCTATTACAACTGAACTCAACATTTATTTATTTGACATAGCCATACATGATTTGTGAAAGTTTGATTGGGATCGGATCTCTATATCGGATAGCTGCCATACAAACGACCGATATAAGAACAAGTCTTTGTATGGAAAACTTTTTTGTTTTCCAAGCTATTACAACTGAACTCAACATTTATTTATTTGACATTGCCAGACATGATTTGTGAAAGTTTGATTTGGATCGGAGCTCTATATCATATAGCTGCCATACAAACGATCAATCAGATTTCAAGTCTTTGTATGGGAAACTTTTTTGTTTTCCAAGCTATTACAACTGAATTCAACATTTATTTATTTGACATTGCCAGACATGATTTGTGAAAGTTTGATTTGGATCGGAGCTCTATATCATATAGCTGCCATACAAACGATCAGTCAGATTTCAAGTCTTTTTATGAGAAACTTTTTTGTTTTCCAAGCTATTACAACTGAATTCAACATTTATTTATTTTACATAGCCATACATGATTTGTGAAAGTTTGATTGGGATCGGATCTCTATATCGGATAGCTGCCATACAAACGACCGATATAAGAACAAGTCTTTGTATGGAAAACGTTTTTGTTTTCCAAGCTATTACAACTGAACTCAACATTTATTTATTTGACATTGCCAGACATGATTTGTGAAAGTTTGATTCGGATCGGAGCTCTATATCATATAGCTGCCATACAAACGATCAATCAGATTTCAAGTCTTTGTATGGAAAACTTTTTTGTTTTCCAAGCTATTACAACTAAATTCACCATTTATTCATTTGAAATAGCCATACATGATTTGTGAAAGTTTGATTTGGATCGGAGCTCTATATCATATAGCTGCCATACAAACGATCAATCAGATTTCAAGTCTTTGTATGGAAAACTTTTTGTTTTCCAAGCTATTGCAACTAAATTCAACATTTATTTATTTAACACAGCCATACATGATTTGTGAAAGTTTGATTCGGATCGGAGCTCTATATCATATAGCTGCCATACAAACGATCAATCAGATTTCAAGTCTTTGTATGGGAAACTTTTTTGATTTCCAAGCTATTACAACTGAATTCAACATTTATTCATTTGACATAGCCGTACATGATTTGAGAAAGTTTAATTTGGATCGGATCTCCATATCATATAGCTGCCATACAAACGACCGATATGAAAACAAGTCTTTGTATGGAAAATTTTTTTTTTTTTGCAACCTATTGCAACTGAATTAAACATTTATTCATTTCGCATAGCCATACATGATTTGTAAAAGTTTGATTTGGATCGGAGCTCTATATCATATAGCTGCCATACAAATGATCAATCAGATTTCAAGTCTTTGTATGAGAAACTTTTTTGTTTTCCAAGCTAATACAACTGAATTCAACATTTATTCATTTGACATAGCCGTTCATGATTTGAGAAAGTTTGATTTGGATCAGATCCCTATATCATATAGCTGCCATACAAACGACCGATATGAAAACAAGTCTTTGTATGGAAAATTTTTTTTTTTTGCAACCTATTGCAACGGTGTTCAACATTTATTCATTTGCTATAGCCATACATGATTTGTGAAAGTTTGATTTGGATCGGAGCTCTATATCATATAGCTGCCATACAAACGATCAATCAGATTTCAAGTCTTTGTATGAGAAACTTTTTTGTTTTCCAAGCTATTACAACTGAATTCAACATTTATTCATTTGACATAGCCGTTCATGATTTAAGAAAGTTTGATTTGGATCGGATCCCTATATCATATATAGCTGCCATACAAACGACCGATATGGAAACAAGTCTTTGTATGGAAAATTTTTTTTTTTTTTGCGACCTATTGCAACGGAGTTCAACATTTATTCATTTGTTATAGCCATACATGATTTGTGAAAGTTTGATTCGGATCGGAGCTCTATATCATATAGCTGCCATACAAACGATCAATCAGATTTCAAGTCTTTGTATGGGAAACTTTTTTGTTTTCTCAAGCTATTACAACTGAATTCAACATTTATTTATTTGACATTGCCAGACATGATTTGTGAAAGTTTGATTTGGATCGGAGCTCTATATCATATAGCTGCCATACAAACGATCAATCAGATTTCAAGTCTTTGTATGGGAAACTTTTTTGTTTTACAAGCTATTACAACTGAATTCAACATTTATTTATTTGACATTGCCAGACATGATTTGTGAAAGTTTGATTTGGATCGGAGCTCTATATCATATAGCTGCCATACAAACGATCAATCAGATTTCAAGTCTTTGTATGAGAAACTTTTTTTGTTTTCCAAGCTATTACAACTGAATTCAACATTTATTTATTTTACATAGCCATACATGATTTGTGAAAGTTTGATTGGGATCGGATCTCTATATCGGATAGCTGCCATACAAACGACCGATATAAGAACAAGTCTTTGTATGGAAAACGTTTTTGTTTTCCAAGCTATTACAACTGAACTCAACATTTATTTATTTGACATTGCCAGACATGATTTGTGAAAGTTTGATTCGGATCGGAGCTCTATATCATATAGCTGCCATACAAACGATCAATCAGATTTCAAGTCTTTGTATGGGAAACTTTTTTGTTTTCCAAGCTATTACAACTGAATTCAACATTTATTTATTTGACATTGCCAGACATGATTTGTGAAAGTTTGATTTGGATCGGAGCTCTATATCATATAGCTGCCATACAAACGATCAATCAGATTTCAAGTCTTTGTATGAGAAACTTTTTTGTTTTCCAAGCTATTACAACTGAATTCAACATTTATTTATTTTACATACCCATACATGATTTGTGAAAGTTTGATTGGGATCGGATCTCTATATCGGATAGCTGCCATACAAACGACCGATATAAGAACAAGTCTTTGTATGGAAAACGTTTTTGTTTTCCAAGCTATTACAACTGAACTCAACATTTATTTATTTGACATTGCCAGACATGATTTGTGAAAGTTTGATTCGGATCGGAGCTCTATATCATATAGCTGCCATACAAACGATCAATCAGATTTCAAGTCTTTGTATGGAAAACTTTTTTGTTTTCCAAGCTATTACAACTAAATTCACCATTTATTCATTTGAAATAGCCATACATGATTTGTGAAAGTTTGATTTGGATCGGAGCTCTATATCATATAGCTGCCATACAAACGATCAATCAGATTTCAAGTCTTTGTATGGAAAACTTTTTTGTTTTCCAAGCTATTACAACTGAATTCAACATTTATTTATTTGACATAGCCATACATGATTTGTGAAAGTTTGATTCGGATCGGAGCTCTATATCATATAGCTGCCATACAAACGATCAATCAGATTTCAAGTCTTTGTATGGGAAACTTTTTTGATTTCCAAGCTATTACAACTGAATTCAACATTTATTCATTTGACACAGCCGTACATGATTTGAGAAAGTTTAATTTGGATCGGATCTCCATATCATATAGCTGCCATACAAACGACCGATATGAAAACAAGTCTTTGTATGGAAAATTTTTTTTTTTTTGCAACCTATTGCAACTGAATTAAACATTTATTCATTTCGCATAGCCATACATGATTTGTAAAAGTTTGATTTGGATCGGAGCTCTATATCATATAGCTGCCATACAAATGATCAATCAGATTTCAAGTCTTTGTATGAGAAACTTTTTTGTTTTCCAAGCTAATACAACTGAATTCAACATTTATTCATTTGACATAGCCGTTCATGATTTGAGAAAGTTTGATTTGGATCAGATCCCTATATCATATAGCTGCCATACAAACGACCGATATGAAAACAAGTCTTTGTATGGAAAATTTTTTTTTTTGCAACCTATTGCAACGGTGTTCAACATTTATTCATTTGCTATAGCCATACATGATTTGTGAAAGTTTGATTTGGATCGGAGCTCTATATCATATAGCTGCCATACAAACGATCAATCAGATTTCAAGTCTTTGTATGAGAAACTTTTTTGTTTTCCAAGCTATTACAACTGAATTCAACATTTATTCATTTGACATAGCCGTTCATGATTTAAGAAAGTTTGATTTGGATCGGATCCCTATATCATATAGCTGCCATACAAACGACCGATATGGAAACAAGTCTTTGTATGGAAAATTTTTTTTTTTTTGCGACCTATTGCAACGGAGTTCAACATTTATTCATTTGTTATAGCCATACATGATTTGTGAAAGTTTGATTCGGATCGGAGCTCTATATCATATAGCTGCCATACAAACGATCAATCAGATTTCAAGTCTTTGTATGGGAAACTTTTTTGTTTTCCAAGCTATTACAACTGAATTCAACATTTATTTATTTGACATTGCCAGACATGATTTGTGAAAGTTTGATTTGGATCGGAGCTCTATATCATATAGCTGCCATACAAACGATCAATCAGATTTCAAGGCTTTGTATGAGAAACTTTTTTGTTTTTCAAGCTATTACAACTGAATTCAACATTTATTTATTTTACATAGCCATACATGATTTGTGAAAGTTTGATTGGGATCGGATCTCTATATCGGATAGCTGCCATACAAACGACCGATATAAGAACAAGTCTTTGTATGGAAAACGTTTTTGTTTTCCAAGCTATTACAACTGAACTCAACATTTATTTATATGACATAGCCATACATGATTTGTGACAGTTTGATTCGGATCGGAGCTCTATATCATATAGCTGCCATACAAACGATCAATCAGATTTCATGTTTTTGTATGGGAAACTTTTTTGTTTTCCAAGCTATTCCAACAGAATTCAACATTTATTTATTTGACATAGCCATACATGATTTGTGAAAGTTTGATTCGGATCGGAGCTCTATATCATATAGCTGCCATACAAACGATCAATCAGATTTCAAGTCTTTGTATGGAAAACTTTTTTGTTTTCCAAGCTATTACAACTAAATTCACCATTTATTCATTTGAAATGACCATACATGATTTGTGAAAGTTTGATTTGGATCGGAGCTCTATATCATATAGCTGCCATACAAACGATCAATCAGATTTCAAGTCTTTGTATGGAAAACTTTTTTGTTTTCCAAGCTATTACAACTGAATTCAACATTTATTCATTTGACACAGCCGTACATGATTTGAGAAAGTTTAATTTGGATCGGATCTCCATATCATATAGCTGCCATACAAACGACCGATATGAAAACAAGTCTTTGTATGGAAAATTTTTTTTTTTTGCAACCTATTGCAACTGAATTAAACATTTATTCATTTCGCATAGCCATACATGATTTGTAAAAGTTTGATTTGGATCGGAGCTCTATATCATATAGCTGCCATACAAATGATCAATCAGATTTCAAGTCTTTGTATGAGAAACTTTTTTGTTTTCCAAGCTATTACAACTGAATTCAACATTTATTTATTTGACATTGCCAGACATGATTTGTGAAAGTTTGATTTGGATCGGAGCTCTATATCATATAGCTGCCATACAAACGATCAATCAGATTTCAAGTCTTTGTATGGGAAACTTTTTGATTTCCAAGCTATTACAACTGAATTCAACATTTATTCATTTGACACAGCCGTACATGATTTGAGAAAGTTTAATTTGGATCGGATCTCCATATCATATAGCTGCCATACAAACGACCGATATGAAAACAAGTCTTTGTATGGAAAATTTTTTTTTTGCAACCTATTGCAACTGAATTAAACATTTATTCATTTCGCATAGCCATACATGATTTGTAAAAGTTTGATTTGGATCGGAGCTCTATATCATATAGCTGCCATACAAATGATCAATCAGATTTCAAGTCTTTGTATGAGAAACTTTTTTGTTTTCCAAGCTAATACAACTGAATTCAACATTTATTCATTTGACATAGCCGTTCATGATTTGATAAAGTTTGATTTGGATCGGATCCCTATATCATATAGCTGCCATACAAACGACCGATATGAAAACAAGTCTTTGTATGGAAAATTTTTTTTTTTTGCAACCTATTGCAACGGTGTTCAACATTTATTCATTTGCTATAGCCATACATGATTTGTGAAAGTTTGATTTGGATCGGAGCTCTATATCATATAGCTGCCATACAAACGATCAATCAGATTTCAAGTCTTTGTATGAGAAACTTTTTTGTTTTCCAAGCTATTACAACTGAATTCAACATTTATTCATTTGACATAGCCGTTCATGATTTAAGAAAGTTTGATTTGGATCGGATCCCTATATCATATAGCTGCCATACAAACGACCGATATGGAAACAAGTCTTTGTATGGAAAATTTTTTTTTTTTGCGACCTATTGCAACGGAGTTCAACATTTATTCATTTGCTATAGCCATACATGATTTGTGAAAGTTTGATTCGGATCGGAGCTCTATATCATATAGCTGCCATACAAACGATCAATCAGATTTCAAGTCTTTGTATGGGAAACTTTTTTTGTTTTCCAAGCTATTACAACTGAATTCAACATTTATTTATTTGACATTGCCAGACATGATTTGTGAAAGTTTGATTTGGATCGGAGCTCTATATCATATAGCTGCCATACAAACGATCAATCAGATTTCAAGTCTTTGTATGGGAAACTTTTTTGTTTTACAAGCTATTACAACTGAATTCAACATTTATTTATTTGACATTGCCAGACATGATTTGTGAAAGTTTGATTTGGATCGGAGCTCTATATCATATAGCTGCCATACAAACGATCAATCAGATTTCAAGGCTTTGTATGAGAAACTTTTTGTTTTCCAAGCTATTACAACTGAATTCAACATTTATTTATTTTACATAGCCATACATGATTTGTGAAAGTTTGATTGGGATCGGATCTCTATATCGGATAGCTGCCATACAAACGACCGATATAAGAATAAGTCTTTGTATGGAAAACGTTTTTGTTTTCCAAGCTATTACAACTGAACTCAACATTTATTTATATGACATAGCCATACATGATTTGTGACAGTTTGATTCGGATCGGAGCTCTATATCATATAGCTGCCATACAAACGATCAATCAGATTTCATGTTTTTGTATGGGAAACTTTTTTGTTTTCCAAGCTATTCCAACAGAATTCAACATTTATTTATTTGACATAGCCATACATGATTTGTGAAAGTTTGATTCGGATCGGAGCTCTATATCATATAGCTGCCATACAAACGATCAATCAGATTTCAAGTCTTTGTATGGAAAACTTTTGTTTTCCAAGCTATTACAACTGAACTCAACATTTATTTATTTGACATTGCCAGACATGATTTGTGAAAGTTTGATTCGGATCGGAGCTCTATATCATATAGCTGCCATACAAACGATCAATCAGATTTCAAGTCTTTGTATGGGAAACTTTTTTGTTTTCCAAGCTATTACAACTGAATTCAACATTTATTTATTTGACATAGCCATACATGATTTGTGAAAGTTTGATTCGGATCGGAGCTCTATATCATATAGCTGCCATACAAACGATCAATCAGATTTCAAGTCTTTGTATGGAAAACTTTTTTGTTTTCCAAGCTATTACAACTGAATTCATTATTTATTTATATGACATAGCCATACATGATTTGTGAAAGTTTGATTCGGATCGGAGCTCTATATCATATAGCTGCCATACAAACGATCAATCAGATTTCAAGTCTTTGTATGGGAAACTTTTTTGTTTTCCAAGCTATTACAACTGAATTCAACATTTATTTATTTGACATTGGCAGACATGATTTGTGTAAGTTTGATTTGGATCGGAGCTCTATATCATATAGCTGCCATACAAACGATCAATCAGATTTCAAGTCTTTGTATGAAAAACTTTTTGTTTTCCAAGCTATTACAACTGAATTCAAAATTTATTTATTTTACATAGCCATACATGATTTGTGAAAGTTTGATTGGGATCGGATCTCTATATCGGATAGCTGCCATACAAACGACCGATATAAGAACAAGTCTTTGTATGGAAAACTTTTTTGTTTTCCAAGCTATTACAACTGAAGTCAACATTTATTTATTTGACATTGCCAGACATGATTTGTGAAAGCTTGATTCGGATCGGAGCTCTATATCATATAGCTGCCATACAAACGATCAATCAGATTTCAAGTCTTTGTATGGAAAACTTTTTTGTTTTCCAAGCTATTACAACTAAATTCACCATTTATTCATTTGAAATAGCCATACATGATTTGTGAAAGTTTATTTCGGATCGGAGCTCTATATCATATAGCTGCCATACAAACGATCAATCAGATTTCGAGTCTTTGTATGGAAAACTTTTTTGTTTTCCAAGCCATTACAACTGAATTCAACATTTATTTATATGACATAGGCATACATGATTTGTGACAGTTTGATTCGGATCGGAGCTCTATATCATATAGCTGACATACAAATGATAAATCAGATTTCAAGTCTTTGTATGAGAAACTTTTTTGTTTTCCAAGCTAATACAACTGAATTCAACATTTATTCATTTGACATAGCCGTTCATGATTTGAGAAAGTTTGATTTGGATCGGATCCCTATATCATATAGCTGCCATACAAACGACCGATATGAAAACAAGTCTTTGTATGGAAAATTTTTTTTTTTTTGCAACCTATTGCAACGGTGTTCAACATTTATTCATTTGCTATAGCCATACATGATTTGTGAAAGTTTGATTGGGATCGGATCTCTATATCGGATAGCTGCCATACAAACGACCGATATGAAAACAAGTCTTTGTATGGAAAATTTTTTTTTTGCAACCTATTGCAACTGAATTCAACATTTATTTATTTGCTATAGCCATACATGATTTGCGAAAGTTTGATTTGGATCGGAGCTCTATATCATATAGCTGCCATACAAACGATCAATCAGACTTCAAGTCTTTGTATGAGAAACTTTTTTGTTTTCCAATCTATTACAACTGAATTCAACATTTATTTATTCATCGTTGCCATACATGATTTGTGAGAGTTTGATTGGGATCGCATCTCTATATCATATAGCTGCCATACAAACGATCAATCAGATTTCAAGTCTTTGTATGGAAAACTTTTTTGTTTTCCAAGCTATTACAACTGAATTCATTATTTATTTATATGACATAGCCATACATGATTTGTGAAAGTTTGATTCGGATCGGAGCTCTATATCATATAGCTGCCATACAAACGATCAATCAGATTTCAAGTCTTTGTATGGGAAACTTTTTTGTTTTCCAAGCTATTACAACTGAATTCAACATTTATTTATTTGACATTGGCAGACATGATTTGTGTAAGTTTGATTTGGATCGGAGCTCTATATCATATAGCTGCCATACAAACGATCAATCAGATTTCAAGTCTTTGTATGAAAAACTTTTTTGTTTTCCAAGCTATTACAACTGAATTCAAAATTTATTTATTTTACATAGCCATACATGATTTGTGAAAGTTTGATTGGGATCGGATCTCTATATCGGATAGCTGCCATACAAACGACCGATATAAGAACAAGTCTTTGTATGGAAAACTTTTTTGTTTTCCAAGCTATTACAACTGAAGTCAACATTTATTTATTTGACATTGCCAGACATGATTTGTGAAAGTTTGATTCGGATCGGAGCTCTATATCATATAGCTGCCATACAAACGATCAATCAGATTTCAAGTCTTTGTATGGAAAACTTTTTTGTTTTCCAAGCTATTACAACTAAATTCACCATTTATTCATTTGAAATAGCCATACATGATTTGTGAAAGTTTATTTCGGATCGGAGCTCTATATCATATAGCTGCCATACAAACGATCAATCAGATTTCAAGTCTTTGTATGGAAAACTTTTTTGTTTTCCAAGCTATTACAACTGAATTCAACATTTATTTATATGACATAGGCATACATGATTTGTGACAGTTTGATTCGGATCGGAGCTCTATATCATATAGCTGACATACAAATGATAAATCAGATTTCAAGTCTTTGTATGAGAAACTTTTTTGTTTTTCCAAGCTAATACAACTGAATTCAACATTTATTCATTTGACATAGCCGTTCATGATTTGAGAAAGTTTGATTTGGATCGGATCCCTATATCATATAGCTGCCACCGACCGATATGAAAACAAGTCTTTGTATGGAAAATTTTTTTTTTTTGCAACCTATTGCAACGGTGTTCAACATTTATTCATTTCCTATAGCCATACATGATTTGTAAAAGTTTGATTTGGATCGGAGCTCTATATCATATAGCTGCCATACAAACGATCAATCAGATTTCAAGTCTTTGTATGAGAAACTTTTTTGTTTTCCAAGCTATTACAACTGAATTCAACATTTATTCATTTGACATAGCCGTTCATGATTTAAGAAAGTTTGATTTGGATCGGATCCCTATATCATATAGCTGCCATACAAACGACCGATATGGAAACAAGTCTTTGTATGGAAAATTTTTTTTTTTGCGACCTATTGCAACGGAGTTCAACATTTATTCATTTGCTATAGCCATACATGATTTGTGAAAGTTTGATTCGGATCGGAGCTCTATATCATATAGCTGCCATACAAACGATCAATCAGATTTCAAGTCTTTGTATGGGAAACTTTTTTGTTTTCCAAGCTATTACAACTGAATTCAACACTTATTTATTTGACATTGCCAGACATGATTTGTGAAAGTTTGATTTGGATCGGAGCTGTATATCATATAGCTGCCATACAAACGATCAATCAGATTTCAAGTCTTTGTATGAGAAACTTTTTTGTTTTCCAAGCTATTACAACTGAATTCAACATTTATTTATTTGACATTGCCATACATGATTTGTGAAAGTTTGATTGGGATCGGATCTCTATATCGGATAGCTGCCATACAAACGACCGATATAAGAATAAGTCTTTGTATGGAAAACGTTTTTGTTTTCCAAGCTATTACAACTGAACTCAACATTTATTTATATGACATAGCCATACATGATTTGTGACAGTTTGATTCGGATCGGAGCTCTATATCATATAGCTGCCATACAAACGATCAATCAGATTTCATGTTTTTGTATGGGAAACTTTTTTGTTTTCCAAGCTATTCCAACAGAATTCAACATTTATTTATTTGACATAGCCATACATGATTTGTGAAAGTTTGATTCGGATCGGAGCTCTATATCATATAGCTGCCATACAAACGATCAATCAGATTTCAAGTCTTTGTATGGAAAACTTTTTGTTTTCCAAGCTATTACAACTGAACTCAACATTTATTTATTTGACATTGCCAGACATGATTTGTGAAAGTTTGATTCGGATCGGAGCTCTATATCATATAGCTGCCATACAAACGATCAATCAGATTTCAAGTCTTTGTATGGGAAACTTTTTTGTTTTCCAAGCTATTACAACTGAATTCAACATTTATTTATTTGACATAGCCATACATGATTTGTGAAAGTTTGATTTGGATCGGAGCTCTATATCATATAGCTGCCATACAAACGATCAATCAGATTTCAAGTCTTTGTATGGAAAACTTTTTTGTTTTCCAAGCTATTACAACTGAATTCATTATTTATTTATATGACATAGCCATACATGATTTGTGAAAGTTTGATTCGGATCGGAGCTCTATATCATATAGCTGCCATACAAACGATCAATCAGATTTCAAGTCTTTGTATGGGAAACTTTTTTGTTTTCCAAGCTATTACAACTGAATTCAACATTTATTTATTTGACATTGGCAGACATGATTTGTGTAAGTTTGATTTGGATCGGAGCTCTATATCATATAGCTGCCATACAAACGATCAATCAGATTTCAAGTCTTTGTATGAAAAACTTTTTTGTTTTCCAAGCTATTACAACTGAATTCAAAATTTATTTATTTTACATAGCCATACATGATTTGTGAAAGTTTGATTGGGATCGGATCTCTATATCGGATAGCTGCCATACAAACGACCGATATAAGAACAAGTCTTTGTATGGAAAACTTTTTTGTTTTCCAAGCTATTACAACTGAAGTCAACATTTATTTATTTGACATTGCCAGACATGATTTGTGAAAGCTTGATTCGGATCGGAGCTCTATATCATATAGCTGCCATACAAACGATCAATCAGATTTCAAGTCTTTGTATGGAAAACTTTTTTGTTTTCCAAGCTATTACAACTAAATTCACCATTTATTCATTTGAAATAGCCATACATGATTTGTGAAAGTTTATTTCGGATCGGAGCTCTATATCATATAGCTGCCATACAAACGATCAATCAGATTTCGAGTCTTTGTATGGAAAACTTTTTTGTTTTCCAAGCCATTACAACTGAATTCAACATTTATTTATATGACATAGGCATACATGATTTGTGACAGTTTGATTCGGATCGGAGCTCTATATCATATAGCTGACATACAAATGATAAATCAGATTTCAAGTCTTTGTATGAGAAACTTTTTTGTTTTCCAAGCTAATACAACTGAATTCAACATTTATTCATTTGACATAGCCGTTCATGATTTGAGAAAGTTTGATTTGGATCGGATCCCTATATCATATAGCTGCCATACAAACGACCGATATGAAAACAAGTCTTTGTATGGAAAATTTTTTTTTTTTGCAACCTATTGCAACGGTGTTCAACATTTATTCATTTGCTATAGCCATACATGATTTGTGAAAGTTTGATTGGGATCGGATCTCTATATCGGATAGCTGCCATACAAACGACCGATATGAAAACAAGTCTTTGTATGGAAAATTTTTTTTTTTTGCAACCTATTGCAACTGAATTCAACATTTATTTATTTGCTATAGCCATACATGATTTGCGAAAGTTTGATTTGGATCGGAGCTCTATATCATATAGCTGCCATACAAACGATCAATCAGACTTCAAGTCTTTGTATGAGAAACTTTTTTGTTTTCCAATCTATTACAACTGAATTCAACATTTATTTATTCATCGTTGCCATACATGATTTGTGAGAGTTTGATTGGGATCGCATCTCTATATCATATAGCTGCCATACAAACGATCAATCAGATTTCAAGTCTTTGTATGGAAAACTTTTTTGTTTTCCAAGCTATTACAACTGAATTCATTATTTATTTATATGACATAGCCATACATGATTTGTGAAAGTTTGATTCGGATCGGAGCTCTATATCATATAGCTGCCATACAAACGATCAATCAGATTTCAAGTCTTTGTATGGGAAACTTTTTTTGTTTTCCAAGCTATTACAACTGAATTCAACATTTATTTATTTGACATTGGCAGACATGATTTGTGTAAGTTTGATTTGGATCGGAGCTCTATATCATATAGCTGCCATACAAACGATCAATCAGATTTCAAGTCTTTGTATGAAAAACTTTTTTGTTTTCCAAGCTATTACAACTGAATTCAAAATTTATTTATTTTACATAGCCATACATGATTTGTGAAAGTTTGATTGGGATCGGATCTCTATATCGGATAGCTGCCATACAAACGACCGATATAAGAACAAGTCTTTGTATGGAAAACTTTTTGTTTTCCAAGCTATTACAACTGAAGTCAACATTTATTTATTTGGCATTGCCAGACATGATTTGTGAAAGTTTGATTCGGATCGGAGCTCTATATCATATAGCTGCCATACAAACGATCAATCAGATTTCAAGTCTTTGTATGGAAAACTTTTTTGTTTTCCAAGCTATTACAACTAAATTCACCATTTATTCATTTGAAATAGCCATACATGATTTGTGAAAGTTTATTTCGGATCGGAGCTCTATATCATATAGCTGCCATACAAACGATCAATCAGATTTCAAGTCTTTGTATGGAAAACTTTTTTGTTTTCCAAGCTATTACAACTGAATTCAACATTTATTTATATGACATAGGCATACATGATTTGTGACAGTTTGATTCGGATCGGAGCTCTATATCATATAGCTGACATACAAATGATAAATCAGATTTCAAGTCTTTGTATGAGAAACTTTTTTGTTTTCCAAGCTAATACAACTGAATTCAACATTTATTCATTTGACATAGCCGTTCATGATTTGAGAAAGTTTGATTTGGATCGGATCCCTATATCATATAGCTGCCACCGACCGATATGAAAACAAGTCTTTGTATGGAAAATTTTTTTTTTTTTGCAACCTATTGCAACGGTGTTCAACATTTATTCATTTCCTATAGCCATACATGATTTGTAAAAGTTTGATTTGGATCGGAGCTCTATATCATATAGCTGCCATACAAACGATCAATCAGATTTCAAGTCTTTGTATGAGAAACTTTTTTGTTTTCCAAGCTATTACAACTGAATTCAACATTTATTCATTTGACATAGCCGTTCATGATTTAAGAAAGTTTGATTTGGATCGGATCCCTATATCATATAGCTGCCATACAAACGACCGATATGGAAACAAGTCTTTGTATGGAAAATTTTTTTTTTTTGCGACCTATTGCAACGGAGTTCAACATTTATTCATTTGCTATAGCCATACATGATTTGTGAAAGTTTGATTCGGATCGGAGCTCTATATCATATAGCTGCCATACAAACGATCAATCAGATTTCAAGTCTTTGTATGGGAAACTTTTTTGTTTTCCAAGCTATTACAACTGAATTCAACACTTATTTATTTGACATTGCCAGACATGATTTGTGAAAGTTTGATTTGGATCGGAGCTGTATATCATATAGCTGCCATACAAACGATCAATCAGATTTCAAGTCTTTGTATGAGAAACTTTTTTGTTTTCCAAGCTATTACAACTGAATTCAACATTTATTTATTTGACATTGCCATACATGATTTGTGAAAGTTTGATTGGGATCGGATCTCTATATCGGATAGCTGCCATACAAACGACCGATATAAGAATAAGTCTTTGTATGGAAAACGTTTTTGTTTTCCAAGCTATTACAACTGAACTCAACATTTATTTATATGACATAGCCATACATGATTTGTGACAGTTTGATTCGGATCGGAGCTCTATATCATATAGCTGCCATACAAACGATCAATCAGATTTCATGTTTTTGTATGGGAAACTTTTTTGTTTTCCAAGCTATTCCAACAGAATTCAACATTTATTTATTTGACATAGCCATACATGATTTGTGAAAGTTTGATTCGGATCGGAGCTCTATATCATATAGCTGCCATACAAACGATCAATCAGATTTCAAGTCTTTGTATGGAAAACTTTTTGTTTTCCAAGCTATTACAACTGAACTCAACATTTATTTATTTGACATTGCCAGACATGATTTGTGAAAGTTTGATTCGGATCGGAGCTCTATATCATATAGCTGCCATACAAACGATCAATCAGATTTCAAGTCTTTGTATGGGAAACTTTTTTGTTTTCCAAGCTATTACAACTGAATTCAACATTTATTTATTTGACATAGCCATACATGATTTGTGAAAGTTTGATTTGGATCGGAGCTCTATATCATATAGCTGCCATACAAACGATCAATCAGATTTCAAGTCTTTGTATGGAAAACTTTTTGTTTTCCAAGCTATTACAACTGAATTCATTATTTATTTATATGACATAGCCATACATGATTTGTGAAAGTTTGATTCGGATCGGAGCTCTATATCATATAGCTGCCATACAAACGATCAATCAGATTTCAAGTCTTTGTATGGGAAACTTTTTTGTTTTCCAAGCTATTACAACTGAATTCAACATTTATTTATTTGACATTGGCAGACATGATTTGTGTAAGTTTGATTTGGATCGGAGCTCTATATCATATAGCTGCCATACAAACGATCAATCAGATTTCAAGTCTTTGTATGAAAAACTTTTTTGTTTTCCAAGCTATTACAACTGAATTCAAAATTTATTTATTTTACATAGCCATACATGATTTGTGAAAGTTTGATTGGGATCGGATCTCTATATCGGATAGCTGCCATACAAACGACCGATATAAGAACAAGTCTTTGTATGGAAAACTTTTTTGTTTTCCAAGCTATTACAACTGAAGTCAACATTTATTTATTTGACATTGCCAGACATGATTTGTGAAAGCTTGATTCGGATCGGAGCTCTATATCATATAGCTGCCATACAAACGATCAATCAGATTTCAAGTCTTTGTATGGAAAACTTTTTTGTTTTCCAAGCTATTACAACTAAATTCACCATTTATTCATTTGAAATAGCCATACATGATTTGTGAAAGTTTATTTCGGATCGGAGCTCTATATCATATAGCTGCCATACAAACGATCAATCAGATTTCGAGTCTTTGTATGGAAAACTTTTTTGTTTTCCAAGCCATTACAACTGAATTCAACATTTATTTATATGACATAGGCATACATGATTTGTGACAGTTTGATTCGGATCGGAGCTCTATATCATATAGCTGACATACAAATGATAAATCAGATTTCAAGTCTTTGTATGAGAAACTTTTTTGTTTTCCAAGCTAATACAACTGAATTCAACATTTATTCATTTGACATAGCCGTTCATGATTTGAGAAAGTTTGATTTGGATCGGATCCCTATATCATATAGCTGCCATACAAACGACCGATATGAAAACAAGTCTTTGTATGGAAAATTTTTTTTTTTTTGCAACCTATTGCAACGGTGTTCAACATTTATTCATTTGCTATAGCCATACATGATTTGTGAAAGTTTGATTGGGATCGGATCTCTATATCGGATAGCTGCCATACAAACGACCGATATGAAAACAAGTCTTTGTATGGAAAATTTTTTTTTTTTGCAACCTATTGCAACTGAATTCAACATTTATTTATTTGCTATAGCCATACATGATTTGCGAAAGTTTGATTTGGATCGGAGCTCTATATCATATAGCTGCCATACAAACGATCAATCAGACTTCAAGTCTTTGTATGAGAAACTTTTTGTTTTCCAATCTATTACAACTGAATTCAACATTTATTTATTCATCGTTGCCATACATGATTTGTGAGAGTTTGATTGGGATCGCATCGCTATATCATATAGCTGCCATACAAACGATCAATCAGATTTCAAGTCTTTGTATGGAAAACTTTTTTTGTTTTCCAAGCTATTACAACTGAATTCATTATTTATTTATATGACATAGCCATACATGATTTGTGAAAGTTTGATTCGGATCGGAGCTCTATATCATATAGCTGCCATACAAACGATCAATCAGATTTCAAGTCTTTGTATGGGAAACTTTTTTGTTTTCCAAGCTATTACAACTGAATTCAACATTTATTTATTTGACATTGGCAGACATGATTTGTGTAAGTTTGATTTGGATCGGAGCTCTATATCATATAGCTGCCATACAAACGATCAATCAGATTTCAAGTCTTTGTATGAAAAACTTTTTTGTTTTCCAAGCTATTACAACTGAATTCAAAATTTATTTATTTTACATAGCCATACATGATTTGTGAAAGTTTGATTGGGATCGGATCTCTATATCGGATAGCTGCCATACAAACGACCGATATAAGAACAAGTCTTTGTATGGAAAACTTTTTTGTTTTCCAAGCTATTACAACTGAAGTCAACATTTATTTATTTGGCATTGCCAGACATGATTTGTGAAAGTTTGATTCGGATCGGAGCTCTATATCATATAGCTGCCATACAAACGATCAATCAGATTTCAAGTCTTTGTATGGAAAACTTTTTTGTTTTCCAAGCTATTACAACTAAATTCACCATTTATTCATTTGAAATAGCCATACATGATTTGTGAAAGTTTATTTTGGATCGGAGCTCTATATCATATAGCTGCCATACAAACGATCAATCAGATTTCAAGTCTTTGTATGGAAAACTTTTTGTTTTCCAAGCTATTACAACTGAATTCAACATTTATTTATATGACATAGGCATACATGATTTGTGACAGTTTGATTCGGATCGGAGCTCTATATCATATAGCTGACATACAAATGATAAATCAGATTTCAAGTCTTTGTATGAGAAACTTTTTTGTTTTCCAAGCTAATACAACTGAATTCAACATTTATTCATTTGACATAGCCGTTCATGATTTGAGAAAGTTTGATTTGGATCGGATCCCTATATCATATAGCTGCCATACAAACGACCGATATGAAAACAAGTCTTTGTATGGAAAATTTTTTTTTTTTGCAACCTATTGCAACGGTGTTCAACATTTATTCATTTCCTATAGCCATACATGATTTGTAAAAGTTTGATTTGGATCGGAGCTCTATATCATATAGCTGCCATACAAACGATCAATCAGATTTCAAGTCTTTGTATGAGAAACTTTTTGTTTTCCAAGCTATTACAACTGAATTCAACATTTATTCATTTGACATAGCCGTTCATGATTTAAGAAAGTTTGATTTGGATCGGATCCCTATATCATATAGCTGCCATACAAACGACCGATATGGAAACAAGTCTTTGTATGGAAAATTTTTTTTTTTTGCGACCTATTGCAACGGAGTTCAACATTTATTCATTTGCTATAGCCATACATGATTTGTGAAAGTTTGATTCGGATCGGAGCTCTATATCATATAGCTGCCATACAAACGATCAATCAGATTTCAAGTCTTTGTATGGGAAACTTTTTTGTTTTCCAAGCTATTACACCTGAATTCAACACTTATTTATTTGACATTGCCAGACATGATTTGTGAAAGTTTGATTTGGATCGGAGCTGTATATCATATAGCTGCCATACAAACGATCAATCAGATTTCAAGTCTTTGTATGAGAAACTTTTTTGTTTTCCAAGCTATTACAACTGAATTCAACATTTATTTATTTGACATTGCCATACATGATTTGTGAAAGTTTGATTGGGATCGGATCTCTATATCGGATAGCTGCCATACAAACGACCGATATGAAAACAAGTCTTTGTATGGAAAATTTTTTTTTTTGCAACCTATTGCAACTGAATTCAACATTTATTCATTTGCTATAGCCATACATGATTTGCGAAAGTTTGATTTGGATCGGAGCTCTATATCATATAGCTGCCATACAAACGATCAATCAGACTTCAAGTCTTTGTATGAGAAACTTTTTTGTTTTCCAATCTATTACAACTGAATTCAACATTTATTTATTCATCGTTGCCATACATGATTTGTGAGAGTTTGATTGGGATCGCATCTCTATATCATATAGCTGCCATACAAACGATCAATCAGATTTCAAGTCTTTGTATGGAAAACTTTTTTGTTTTCCAAGCTATTACAACTGAATTCATTATTTATTTATATGACATAGCCATACATGATTTGTGACAGTTTGATTCGGATCGGAGCTCTATATCATATAGCTGCCATACAAACGATCAATCAGATTTCAAGTTTTTGTATGGGAAACTTTTTTGATTTTCCAAGCTATTACAACTGAATTCAACATTTATTCATTTGACATAGCCATACATGATTTGTGAAAGTTTATTTTAGATCCGACCACTATATCATATAGCTGCCATACAAACGATCAATCAGATTTCAAGTCTTTGTATGGGAAACTTTTTTGTTTTCCAAGCTATTACAACTGAATTCAACATTTATTTATTTGACATAGCCGTACATGATTTGAGAAAGTTTGTTTTGGATCGGATCTCCATATCATATAGCTGCCATACAAACGACCGATATGAATACAAGGCTTTGTATGGAAAATTTTTTTTTTTGCAACCTATTGCAACTGAATTCAACATTTATTCATTTGCTATAGCCATACATAATTTGCGAAAGTTTGATTTGGATCGGAGCTCTATATCATATAGCTGCCATACAAACGATCAATCAGACTTCAAGTCTTTGTATGAGAAACTTTTTTGTTTTCCAAGCTATTGCAACTGAATTCAACATTTATTTATTCATCGTTGCCATACATGATTTGTGAGAGTTTGATTGGGATCGCATCTCTATATCATATAGCTGCCATACAAACGATCAATCAGTATTCAAGTCTTTGTATGGAAAACTTTTTTGTTTTCCAAGCTATTACAACTGAATTCAACATTTATTTATATGACATAGCCGTACATGATTTGTGACAGTTTGATTCGGATCGGAGCTCTATATCATATAGCTGCCATACAAACGATCAATCAGATTTCAAGTTTTTGTATGGGAAACTTTTTTATTTTCCAAGCTATTCCAACGGAATTCAACATTTATTTATTTGACATAGCCATACATGATTTGTGAAAGTTTGATTTGGATCGGATCCCTATATCATATAGCTGCCATACAAACGACCGATATGGAAACAAGTCTTTGTATGGAAAATTTTTTTTTTTTGCAACCTATTGCAACGGAGTTCAACATTTATTCATTTGCTATAGCCATACATGATTTGTGAAAGTTTGATTTGGATCGGATCCCTATATCATATAGCTGCCATACAAACGATCAATCAGATTTCAAGTCTTTGTATGAGAAACTTTTTTGTTTTCCAAGCTATTACAACTGAATTCAACATTTATTCATTTGACATAGCCGTACATGATTTGAGAAAGTTTGATTTGGATCGGAGCTCTATGTCATATAGCTGCCATACAAACGATCAATCAGATTTCAAGTCTTTGTATGGGAAACTTTTTTGTTTTCCAAGCTATTACAACTGAATTCAACATTTATTTATATGACATAGCCATACATGATTTGTGACAGTTTGATTCGGATCGGAGCTCTATATCATATAGCTGCCATACAAACGATCAATCAAATTTTAAGTTTTTGTATGGGAAACTTTTTTGATTTTCCAAGCTATTCCAACGGAATTCAACATTTATTTATTTGACATAGCCATACATGATTTGTGAAAGTTTGATTCGGATCGGAGCTCTATATCATATAGCTGCCATACAAACGATCAATCAGATTTCAAGTCTTTGTATGGAAAACTTTTTTGTTTTCCAAGCTATTACAACTGAATTCAACATTTATTCATTTGACATAGCCATACATGATTTGTGAAAGTTTATTTCAGATCCGACCACTATATCATATAGCTGCCATACAAACGATCAATCAGATTTCAAGTCTTTGTATGGGAAACTTTTTTGTTTTCCAAGCTATTACAACTGAATTCAACATTTATTTATATGACATAGCCATACAAGATTTGTGACAGTTTGATTCGGATCGGAGCTCTATATCATATAGCTGCCATACAAACGATCAATCAGATTTCAAGTTTTTGTATGGGAAACTTTTTTATTTTCCAAGCTATTCCAACGGAATTCAACATTTATTTATTTGACATAGCCATACATGATTTGTGAAAGTTTGATTTGGATCGGATCCCTATATCATATAGCTGCCATACAAACGACCGATATGGAAACAAGTCTTTGTATGGAAAATTTTTTTTTTTTTGCAACCTATTGCAACGGAGTTCAACATTTATTCATTTGCTATAGCCATACATAATTTGTGAAAGTTTGATTTGGATCGGAGCTCTATATCATATAGCTGCCATACAAACGATCAATCAGATTTCAAGTCTATGTATGAGAAACTTTTTTGTTTTCCAAGCTATTACAACTGAATTCAACATTTATTCATTCGACATAGCCGTACATGATTTGAGAAACTTTGATTTGGATCGGATCTCCATATCATATAGCTGCCATACAAACGACCGATATGAATACAAGTCTTTGAATGGAAATTTTTTTTTTTTTGCAACCTATTGCAACTGAATTCAACATTTATTCATTTGCTATAGCCATACATGATTTGTGAAAGTTTGATTTGGATCGGAGCTCTATATCATATAGCTGCCATACAAACGATCAATCAGTTTCAAGGTTTGTATGAGAAACTTTTTTGTTTTCCAAGCTATTACAACTGAATTCAACATTTATTTATTTGACATTGCCATACATGATTTGTGAAAGTTTGATTGGGATCGGATCTCTATATCATATAGCTGCCATACAAACGATCAATCGGATTTCAAGTCTTTGTATGGAAAACTTTTTTGTTTTCCAAGCTATTACAACTGAATTCGGATCCGACCACTATATCATATAGCTGTCATACAAACGACCGATATGAAAACAAGTCTTTGTATGGAAAATTTTTTTGTTTTCCAACCTATTGCAACTGAAGTCAACATTTATTCATTTGACATAGCCGTTCATGATTTGAGAAAGTTTGATTTGGATCGGATCCCTATATCATATAGCTGCCATACAAACGATCAATCAGATTTCAAGTCTTTGTATGAGAAACTTTTTTGTTTTCTAAGCTATTACAACTGAATTCAACATTTATTCATTTGACATACCCGTTCATGATTTGAGAAAGTTTGATTTGGATCGGATCCCTATATCATATAGCTGCCATACAAACGACCGATATGGAAACAAGTCTTTGTATGGAAATTTTTTTTTTTTTTGCATCCTATTGCAACGGAGTTCAACATTTATTCATTTGCTATAGCCATACATGATTTGTGAAAGTTTGATTTGGATCGGAGCTCTATATCATATAGCTGCCATACAAACGATCAATCAGATTTCAAGTCTTTGTATGAGAAACTTTTTTGTTTTCCAAGCTATTACAACCGAATTCAACATTTATTCATTTGACATAGCCGTTCATGATTTGTAAAAGTTTGATTTGGATCGGATCCCTATATCATATAGCTGCCATACAAACGACCGATATGGAAACAAATCTTTGTATGGAAAATTTTTTTTTTTTGCAACCTATTGCAACGGAGTTCAACATTTATTCATTTGCTATAGCCATACATGATGTGTTAAAAGTTTGATTTGGATCGGAGCTCTATATCATATAGCTGCCATACAAACGATCAATCAGATTTCAAGTCTTTGTATGAGAAACTTTTTTGTTTTCCAAGGTATTACAACTGAATTCAACATTTATTTATTTGACATAGCCATACATGATTTGTGAAAGTTTATTTCGGATCGGAGCTCTATATCATATAGCTGCCATACAAACGATCAATCAGATTTCAAGTCTTTGTATGGACAATTTTTTTGTTTTCCAAGCTATTACAACTGAATTCAACATTTATTCATTTGACAGCCGTTCATGATTTGTAAAAGTTTGATTTGGATCGGATCCCTATATCATATAGCTTCCATACAAACGACCGATATGGAAACAAATCTTTGTATGGAAAATTTTTTTTTTTTGCAACCTATTGCAACGGAGTTCAACATTTATTCATTTGCTATAGCCATACATGATGTGTTAAAAGTTTGATTTGGATCGGATCCCTATATCATATAGCTGCCATACAAACGATCAATCAGATTTCAAGTCTTTGTATGAGAAACTTTTTTGTTTTCCAAGCTATTACAACTGAATTCAACATTTATTCATTTGACATAGCCGTTCATGATTTGAGAAAGTTTGATTTGGATCGGATCCCTATATCATATAGCTGCCATACAAACGACCGATATGGAAACAAGTCTTTGTATGGAAAATTTTTTTTTTTTTGCATCCTATTGCAACGGAGTTCAACATTTATTCATTTGCTATAGCCATACATGATTTGTGAAAGTTTGATTTGGATCGGATCTCCATATCATATAGCTGCCATACAAACGACCGATATGAATACAAGTCTTTGTATGGAAAATTTTTTGTTTTCCAACCTATTGCAACTGAAGTCAACATTTATTCATTTGACATAGCCGTTCATGATTTGAGAAAGTTTGATTTGGATCGGATCTCTATATCATATAGCTGCCATACAAACGACCGATATGGAAACAAATCTTTGTATGGAAAATTTTTTTTTTTTGCAACCTATTGCAACGGAGTTTAACATTTATTCATTTGCTATAGCCATACATGATGTGTTAAAAGTTTGATTTGGATCGGAGCTCTATATCATATAGCTGCCATACAAACGATCAATCAGATTTCAAGTCTTTGTATGAGAAACTTTTTTGTTTTCCAAGCTATTACAACTGAATTCAACATTTATTCATTTACATGATTTGAGAAAGTTTGATTTGGGTCGGATCTCCATATCATATAGCTGCCATACAAACGACCGATATGAATACAAGTCTTTGAATGGAAATTTTTTTTTTTTTTGCAACCTATTGCAACTGAATTCAACATTTATTCATTTGCTATAGCCATACATGATTTGTGAAAGTTTGATTTGGATCGGAGCTCTATATCATATAGCTGCCATACAAACGATCAATCAGATATCAAGTCTTTGTATGAGAAACTTTTTTGTTTTCCAAGCTATTACAACTGAATTCAACATTTATTTATTTGACATTGCCATACATGATTTGTGAAAGTTTGATTGGGATCGGATCTCTATATCATATAGCTGCCATACAAACGATCAATCGGATTTCAAGTCTTTGTATGGAAAACATTTTTGTTTTCCAAGCTATTACAACTGAATTCGGATCCGACCACTATATCATATAGCTGTCATACAAACGACCGATATGAAAACAAGTCTTTGTATGGAAAATTTTTTTTGTTTTTGCAACCTATTGCAACTGAAGTCAACATTTATTCATTTGACATAGCCGTTCATGATTTGAGAAAGTTTGATTTGGATCGGATCCCTATATCATATAGCTGCCATACAAACGACCGATATGGAAACAAGTCTTTGTATGGAAAATTTTTTTTTTTTTGCATCCTATTGCAACGGAGTTCAACATTTATTCATTTGCTATAGCCATACATGATTTGTGAAAGTTTGATTTGGATCGGAGCTCTATATCATATAGCTGCCATACAAACGATCAATCAGATTTAAAGTCTTTGTATGAGAAACTTTTTTGTTTTCCAAGCTATTACATCCGAATTCAACATTTATTCATTTGACATAGCCGTTCATGATTTGTAAAAGTTTGATTTGGATCGGATCCCTATATCATATAGCTGCCATACAAACGACCGATATGGAAACAAATCTTTGTATGGAAAATTTTTTTTTTTTTTGCAACCTATTGCAACTGAATTAAACATTTATTCATTTCGCATAGCCATACATGATTTGTAAAAGTTTGATTTGGATCGGAGCTCTATATCATATAGCTGCCATACAAACGATCAATCAGATTTCAAGTCTTTGTATGAGAAACTTTTTTGTTTTCCAAGCTATTACAACTGAATTCAACATTTATTTATTTGACATAGCCATACATGATTTGTGAAAGTTTGATTCGGATCGGAGCTCTATATCATATAGCTGCCATACAAACGATCAATCAGATTTCAAGTCTTTGTATGGGAAACTTTTTTGTTTTCCAAGCTATTACAACCGAATTCAACATTTATTCATTTGTCATAGCCGTACATGATTTGAGAAAGTTTGTTTTGGATCGGAGCTCTATATCATATAGCTGCCATACAAACGATCAATCAGATTTCAAGTCTTTGTATGGGAAACTTTTTTGTTTTCCAAGCTATTACAACTGAATTCAACATTTATTTATTTGACATAGCCAGACATGATTTGTGAAAGTTTGTTTTGGATCGGAGCTCTATATCATATAGCTGCCATACAAACGATCAATCAGATTTCAAGTCTTTGTATGGGAAACTTTTTTGTTTTCCAAGCTATTACAACCGAATTCAACATTTATTCATTTGTCATAGCCGTACATGATTTGAGAAAGTTTGTTTTGGATCGGAGCTCTATATCATATAGCTGCCATACAAACGATCAATCAGATTTCAAGTCTTTGTATGGGAAACTTTTTTGTTTTCCAAGCTATTACAACCGAATTCAACATTTATTCATTTGTCATAGCCGTACATGATTTGAGAAAGTTTGTTTTGGATCGGATCTCCATATCATATAGCTGCCATACAAACGACCGATATGAAAACAAGTCTTTGTATGGAAAATTTTTTTTTTTTTGCAACCTATTGCAACTGAATTAAACATTTATTCATTTTGCATAGCCATACATGATTTGTAAAAGTTTGATTTTTATCGGAGCTCTATATCATATAGCTGCCATACAAACGATCAATCAGATTTCAAGTCTTTGTATGAGAAACTTTTTTGTTTTCCAAGCTATTACAACTGAATTCAACATTTATTTATTTGACATAGCCATACATGATTTGTGAAAGTTTGATTCGGATCGGAGCTCTATATCATATAGCTGCCATACAAACGATCAATCAGATTTCAAGTCTTTGTATGGGAAACTTTTTTGTTTTCCAAGCTATTACAACTGAATTCAACATTTATTCATTTGACATAGCCGTACATGATTTGAGAAAGTTTGATTAGGATCGGATCTCCATATCATATAGCTGCCATACAAACGACCGATATGAAAACAAGTCTTTGTATGGAAAATTTTTTTGCAACCTATTGCAACTGAATTCAACATTTATTCATTTGCTATAGCCATACATGATTTGTGAAAGTTTGATTTGGATCGGAGCTCTATATCATATAGCTGCCATACAAACGATCAATCAGACTTCAAGTCTTTGTATGAGAAACTTTTTTGTTTTCCAAGCTATTACAACTGAATTCAACATTTATTTATTTGACATAGCCATACATGATTTGTGAAAGTTTATTTCGGATCGGAGCTCTATATCATATAGCTGCCATACAAACGATCAATCAGATTTCAAGTCTTTGTATGGACAATTTTTTTGTTTTCCAAGCTATTACAACTGAATTCAACATTTATTCATTTGACATAGCCGTTCATGATTTGTAAAAGTTTGATTTGGATCGGATCCCTATATCATATAGCTGCCATACAAACGACCGATATGGAAACAAATCTTTGTATGGAAAATTTTTTTTTTTGCAACCTATTGCAACGGAGTTCAACATTTATTCATTTGCTATAGCCATACATGATGTGTTAAAAGTTTGATTTGGATCGGATCCCTATATCATATAGCTGCCATACAAACGATCAATCAGATTTCAAGTCTTTGTATGAGAAACTTTTTTGTTTTCCAAGCTATTACAACTGAATTCAACATTTATTCATTTGACATAGCCGTTCATGATTTGAGAAAGTTTGATTTGGATCGGATCCCTATATCATATAGCTGCCATACAAACGACCGATATGGAAACAAGTCTTTGTATGGAAAATTTTTTTTTTTTTGCATCCTATTGCAACGGAGTTCAACATTTATTCATTTGCTATAGCCATACATGATGTGTTAAAAGTTTGATTTGGATCGGATCCCTATATCATATAGCTGCCATACAAACGACCGATATAAGAACAAGTCTTTGTATGGGAAACTTTTTTGTTTTCCAAGCTATTACAACCGAATTCAACATTTATTCATTTGTCATAGCCGTACATGATTTGAGAAAGTTTGTTTTGGATCGGAGCTCTATATCATATAGCTGCCATACAAACGATCAATCAGATTTAAAGTCTTTGTATGGGAAACTTTTTTGTTTTCCAAGCTATTACAACTGAATTCAACATTTATTTATTTGACATTGCCAGACATGATTTGTGAAAGTTTGATTCGGATCGGAGCTCTATATCATATAGCTGCCATACAAACGATCAATCAGATTTCAAGTCTTTGTATGGGAAACTTTTTTGTTTTCCAAGCTATTACAACTGAATTCAACATTTATTCATTTGACATAGCCGTACATGATTTGAGAAAGTTTGATTTGGATCGGATCTCCATATCATATAGCTGCCATACAAACGACCGATATGAAAACAAGTCTTTGTATGGAAAATTTTTTTGCAACCTATTGCAACTGAATTCAACATTTATTCATTTGCTATAGCCATACATGATTTGTGAAAGTTTGATTTGGATCGGAGCTCTATATCATATAGCTGCCATACAAACGATCAATCAGACTTCAAGTCTTTGTATGAGAAACTTTTTTGTTTTCCAAGCTATTACAACTGAATTCAACATTTATTTATTTGACATAGCCATACATGATTTGTAAAAGTTTGATTTGGATCGGATCCCTATATCATATAGCTGCCATACAAACGATCAATCAGATTTCAAGTCTTTGTATGAGAAACTTTTTTGTTTTCCAAGCTATTACAACTGAATTCAACATTTATTCATTTGACATAGCCGTTCATGATTTGAGAAAGTTTGATTTGGATCGGATCCCTATATCATATAGCTGCCATACAAACGACCGATATGGAAACAAGTCTTTGTATGGAAAATTTTTTTTTTTTGCATCCTATTGCAACGGAGTTCAACATTTATTCATTTGCTATAGCCATACATGATGTGTTAAAAGTTTGATTTGGATCGGATCCCTATATCATATAGCTGCCATACAAACGACCGATATAAGAACAAGTCTTTGTATGGGAAACTTTTTTGTTTTCCAAGCTATTACAACCGAATTCAACATTTATTCATTTGTCATAGCCGTACATGATTTGAGAAAGTTTGTTTTGGATCGGAGCTCTATATCATATAGCTGCCATACAAACGATCAATCAGATTTAAAGTCTTTGTATGGGAAACTTTTTTGTTTTCCAAGCTATTACAACTGAATTCAACATTTATTCATTTCGCATAGCCATTCATGATTTGTAAAAGTTTGATTTGGATCGGAGCTCTATATCATATAGCTGCCATACAAACGATCAATCAGATTTCAAGTCTTTGTATGAGAAACTTTTTTGTTTTCCAAGCTATTACAAATGAATTCAACATTTATTTATTTGACATAGCCATACATGATTTGTGAAAGTTTGATTCGGATCGGAGCTCTATATCATTTAGCTGCCATACAAACGATCAATCAGATTTCAAGTCTTTGTATGGGAAACTTTTTGTTTTCCAAGCTATTACAACTGAATTCAACATTTATTCATTTGACATAGCCGTACATGATTTGAGAAAGTTTGATTTGGATCGGATCTCCATATCATATAGCTGCCATACAAACGACCGATATGAAAACAAGTCTTTGTATGGAAAATTTTTTTGCAACCTATTGCAACTGAATTCAACATTTATTCATTTGCAATAGCCATACATGATTTGTGAAAGTTTGATTTGAATCGGAGCTCTATATCATATAGCTGCCATACAAACGATCAATCAGACTTCAAGTCTTTGTATGAGAAACTTTTTTGTTTTCCAAGCTATTACAACTGAATTCAACATTTATTTATTTGACATAGCCATACATGATTTGTGAAAGTTTATTTCGGATCGGAGCTCTATATCATATAGCTGCCATACAAACGATCAATCAGATTTCAAGTCTTTGTATGGACAATTTTTTTGTTTTCCAAGCTATTACAACTGAATTCAACATTTATTGATTTGACATAGCCGTTCATGATTTGTAAAAGTTTGATTTGGATCGGATCCCTATATCATATAGCTGCCATACAAACGACCGATATGGAAACAAATCTTTGTATGGAAAATTTTTTTTTTTTGCAACCTATTGCAACGGAGTTCAACATTTATTCATTTGCTATAGCCATACATGATGTGTTAAAAGTTTGATTTGGATCGGATCCCTATATCATATAGCTGCCATACAAACGATCAATCAGATTTCAAGTCTTTGTATGAGAAACTTTTTTGTTTTCCAAGCTATTACAACTGAATTCAACATTTATTCATTTGACATAGCCGTTCATGATTTGAGAAAGTTTGATTTGGATCGGATCCCTATATCATATAGCTGCCATACAAACGACCGATATGGAAACAAGTCTTTGTATGGAAAATTTTTTTTTTTTTGCATCCTATTGCAACGGAGTTCAACATTTATTCATTTGCTATAGCCATACATGATGTGTTAAAAGTTTGATTTGGATCGGATCCCTATATCATATAGCTGCCATACAAACGACCGATATAAGAACAAGTCTTTGTATGGAAAACTTTTTTGTTTTACAAGCTATTACAACTAAATTCACCATTTATTCATTTGACATAGCCATACATGATTTGTGAAAGTTTATTTCGGATCGGAGCTCTATATCATATAGCTGCAATACAAACGATCCATCAGATTTCAAGTCTTTGTATGGACAATTTTGTTGTTTTCCAAGCTATTACAACTGAATTCAACATTTATTTATTTGACATTGCCAGACATGATTTGTGAAAGTTTGATTGGGATCGGATCTCTATATCATATAGCTGCCATACAAACGACCGATATAAGAACAAGTCTTCGTATGGAAAACTTTTTTGTTTTCCAAGCTATTACAACTGAACTCAACATTTATTTAATTGACATAGCCGTACATGATTTGTGAAAGTTTGATTCGGATCGGAGCTCTATATCATATAGCTGCCATACAAACGATCAATCAGATTTCAAGTCTTTGTATGGGAAACTTTTTTTGTTTTCCAAGCTATTACAACTGAATTCAACATTTATTTATTTGACATAGCCATACATGATTTGTGAAAGTTTGATTCGGATCGGAGCTCTATATCATATAGCTGCCATACAAACGACCGATATGACAACAAATCAAAACGAAATGAAAACGATCAATCCGATTTCAAGTCTTTGTATGGAAAACTTTTTTGTTTTCCAAGCTATTACAACTAAATTCACCATTTATTCATTTGAAATAGCCATACATGATTTGTATAAGTTTATTTCGGATCGGAGCTCTATATCATATAGCTGCCATACAAACGATCAATCAGATTTCAAGTCTTTGTATGGGAAACTTTTTTGTTTTCCAAGCTATTACAACTGAATTCAACATTTATTCATTTGACATAGCCGTACATGATTTGAGAAAGTTTGATTTGGATCGGATCTCCATATCATATAGCTGCCATACAAACGATCAATCAGATTTCAAGTTTTTGTATGGGAAACTTTTTTATTTTCCAAGCTATTACAACTGAATTCAACATTTATTCATTTGTCATAGCCGTACATGATTTGAGAAAGTTTGTTTTGGATCGGATCTCCATATCATATAGCTGCCATACAAACGACCGATATGAAAACAAGTCTTTGTATGGAAAATTTTTTTTTTTTGCAACCTATTGCAACTGAATTAAACATTTATTCATTTCGCATAGCCATACATGATTTGTAAAAGTTTGATTTGGATCGGAGCTCTATATCATATAGCTGCCATACAAACGATCAATCAGATTTCAAGTCTTTGTATGAGAAACTTTTTGTTTTCCAAGCTATTACAACTGAATTCAACATTTATTTATTTGACTTAGCCACACATGATTTGTGAAAGTTTGATTCGGATCGGAGCTCTATATCATATAGCTGCCATACAAACGATCAATCAGATTTCAAGTCTTTGTATGGGAAACTTTTTTGTTTTCCAAGCTATTACAACTGAATTCAACATTTATTCATTTGACATAGCCGTACATGATTTGAGAAAGTTTGATTTGGATCGGATCTCCATATCATATAGCTGCCATACAAACGACCGATATGAAAACAAGTCTTTGTATGGAAAATTTTTTGCAACCTATTGCAACTGAATTCAACATTTATTCATTTGCTATAGCCATACATGATTTGTGAAAGTTTGATTTGGATCGGAGCTCTATATCATATAGCTGCCATACAAACGATCAATCAGACTTCAAGTCTTTGTATGAGAAACTTTTTTGTTTTCCAAGCTATTACAACTGAATTCAACATTTATTTATTTGACATAGCCATACATGATTTGTGAAAGTTTATTTCGGATCGGAGCTCTATATCATATAGCTGCCATACAAACGATCAATCAGATTTCAAGTCTTTGTATGGACAATTTTTTTGTTTTCCAAGCTATTACAACTGAATTCAACATTTATTCATTTGACATAGCCGTTCATGATTTGTAAAAGTTTGATTTGGATCGGATCCCTATATCATATAGCTGCCATACAAACGACCGATATGGAAACAAATCTTTGTATGGAAAATTTTTTTTTTTTGCAACCTATTGCAACGGAGTTCAACATTTATTCATTTGCTATAGCCATACATGATGTGTTAAAAGTTTGATTTGGATCGGATCCCTATATCATATAGCTGCCATACAAACGATCAATCAGATTTCAAGTCTTTGTATGAGAAACTTTTTTGTTTTCCAAGCTATTACAACTGAATTCAACATTTATTCATTTGACATAGCCGTTCATGATTTGAGAAAGTTTGATTTGGATCGGATCCCTATATCATATAGCTGCCATACAAACGACCGATATGGAAACAAGTCTTTGTATGGAAAATTTTTTTTTTTTGCATCCTATTGCAACGGAGTTCAACATTTATTCATTTGCTATAGCCATACATGATGTGTTAAAAGTTTGATTTGGATCGGATCCCTATATCATATAGCTGCCATACAAACGACCGATATAAGAACAAGTCTTTGTATGGAAAACTTTTTTGTTTTACAAGCTATTACAACTAAATTCACCATTTATTCATTTGACATAGCCATACATGATTTGTGAAAGTTTATTTCGGATCGGAGCTCTATATCATATAGCTGCAATACAAACGATCCATCAGATTTCAAGTCTTTGTATGGACAATTTTGTTGTTTTCCAAGCTATTACAACTGAATTCAACATTTATTTATTTGACATTGCCAGACATGATTTGTGAAAGTTTGATTGGGATCGGATCTCTATATCATATAGCTGCCATACAAACGACCGATATAAGAACAAGTCTTCGTATGGAAAACTTTTTTGTTTTCCAAGCTATTACAACTGAACTCAACATTTATTTAATTGACATAGCCGTACATGATTTGTGAAAGTTTGATTCGGATCGGAGCTCTATATCATATAGCTGCCATACAAACGATCAATCAGATTTCAAGTCTTTGTATGGGAAACTTTTTTGTTTTCCAAGCTATTACAACTGAATTCAACATTTATTTATTTGACATAGCCATACATGATTTGTGAAAGTTTGATTCGGATCGGAGCTCTATATCATATAGCTGCCATACAAACGACCGATATGACAACAAATCAAAACGAAATGAAAACGATCAATCCGATTTCAAGTCTTTGTATGGAAAACTTTTTTGTTTTCCAAGCTATTACAACTAAATTCACCATTTATTCATTTGAAATAGCCATACATGATTTGTATAAGTTTATTTCGGATCGGAGCTCTATATCATATAGCTGCCATACAAACGATCAATCAGATTTCAAGTCTTTGTATGGGAAACTTTTTTTGTTTTCCAAGCTATTACAACTGAATTCAACATTTATTCATTTGACATAGCCATACATGATTTGAGAAAGTTTGATTTGGATCGGATCTCCACATCATATAGCTGCCATACAAACGATCAATCAGATTTCAAGTCTTTGTATGGGAAACTTTTTGTTTTCCAAGCTATTACAACTGAATTCAACATTTATTCATTTGTCATAGCCGTACATGATTTGAGAAAGTTTGTTTTGGATCGGATCTCCATATCATATAGCTGCCATACAAACGACCGATATGAAAACAAGTCTTTGTATGGAAAATTTTTTTTTTTTTGCAACCTATTGCAACTGAATTAAACATTTATTCATTTCGCATAGCCATACATGATTTGTAAAAGTTTGATTTGGATCGGAGCTCTATATCATATAGCTGCCATACAAACGATCAATCAGATTTCAAGTCTTTGTATGAGAAACTTTTTTGTTTTCCAAGCTATTACAACTGAATTCAACATTTATTTATTTGACATAGCCATACATGATTTGTGAAAGTTTGATTCGGATCGGAGCTCTATATCATATAGCTGCCATACAAACGATCAATCAGATTTCAAGTCTTTGTATGGGAAACTTTTTTGTTTTCCAAGCTATTACAACTGAATTCAACATTTATTCATTTGACATAGCCGTACATGATTTGAGAAAGTTTGATTTGGATCGGATCTCCATATCATATAGCTGCCATACAAACGACCGATATGAAAACAAGTCTTTGTATGGAAAATTTTTTTGCAACCTATTGCAACTGAATTCAACATTTATTCATTTGCTATAGCCATACATGATTTGTGAAAGTTTGATTTGGATCGGAGCTCTATATCATATAGCTGCCATACAAACGATCAATCAGACTTCAAGTCTTTGTATGAGAAACTTTTTTGTTTTCCAAGCTATTACAACTGAATTCAACATTTATTTATTTGACATAGCCATACATGATTTGTGAAAGTTTATTTCGGATCGGAGCTCTATATCATATAGCTGCCATACAAACGATCAATCAGATTTCAAGTCTTTGTATGGACAATTTTTTTGTTTTCCAAGCTATTACAACTGAATTCAACATTTATTCATTTGACATAGCCGTTCATGATTTGTAAAAGTTTGATTTGGATCGGATCCCTATATCATATAGCTGCCATACAAACGACCGATATGGAAACAAATCTTTGTATGGAAAATTTTTTTTTTTTGCAACCTATTGCAACGGAGTTCAACATTTATTCATTTGCTATAGCCATACATGATGTGTTAAAAGTTTGATTTGGATCGGATCCCTATATCATATAGCTGCCATACAAACGACCGATATGGAAACAAGTCTTTGTATGGAAAATTTTTTTTTTTTGCATCCTATTGCAACGGAGTTCAACATTTATTCATTTGCTATAGCCATACATGATGTGTTAAAAGTTTGATTTGGATCGGATCCCTATATCATATAGCTGCCATACAAACGACCGATATAAGAACAAGTCTTTGTATGGAAAACTTTTTTGTTTTACAAGCTATTACAACTAAATTCACCATTTATTCATTTGACATAGCCATACATGATTTGTGAAAGTTTATTTCGGATCGGAGCTCTATATCATATAGCTGCAATACAAACGATCCATCAGATTTCAAGTCTTTGTATGGACAATTTTGTTGTTTTCCAAGCTATTACAACTGAATTCAACATTTATTTATTTGACATTGCCAGACATGATTTGTGAAAGTTTGATTGGGATCGGATCTCTATATCATATAGCTGCCAGACAAACGACCGATATAAGAACAAGTCTTTGTATGGAAAACTTTTTTGTTTTCCAAGCTATTACAACTGAACTCAACACTTATTTATTTAACATAGCCATACATGATTTGTGAAAGTTTCATTAGGATCGGATTTCTATATCATATAGCTGCCATACAAACGATCAATCAGATTTCAAGTCTTTGTATGGGAAACTTTTTTGTTTTCCAAGCTATTACAACTGAATTCAACATTTATTTATTTGACATAGCCATACATGATTTGTGAAAGTTTGATTCGGATCGGAGCTCTATATCATATAGCTGCCATACAAACGACCGATATGAAAACAAATCAAAACGAAATGAAAACGATCAATCCGATTGAAGTCTTTGTATGGAAAACTTTTTTGTTTTCCAAGCTATTACAACTAAATTCACCATTTATTCATTTGACATAGCCATACATGATTTGTGAAAGTTTATTTCGGATCGGAGCTCTATATCATATAGCTGCCATACAAACGATCAATCAGATTTCAAGTCTTTGTATGGGAAACTTTTTTGTTTTCCAAGCTATTACAACTGAATTCAACATTTATTTATTTGACATTGCCAGACATGATTTGTGAAAGTTTGATTCGGATCGGAGCTCTATATCATATAGCTGCCATACAAACGATCAATCAGATTTCAAGTCTTTGTATGGGAAACTTTTTTGTTTTCCAAGCTATTACAACTGAATTCAACATTTATTCATTTGACATAGCCATACATGATTTGTGAAAGTTTATTTCGGATCGGAGCTCTATATCATATAGCTGCAATACAAACGATCCATCAGATTTCAAGTCTTTGTATGGACAATTTTGTTGTTTTCCAAGCTATTACAACTGAATTCAACATTTATTTATTTGACATTGCCAGACATGATTTGTGAAAGTTTGATTGGGATCGGATCTCTATATCATATAGCTGCCAGACAAACGACCGATATAAGAACAAGTCTTTGTATGGAAAACTTTTTTGTTTTCCAAGCTATTACAACTGAACTCAACACTTATTTATTTGACATAGCCATACATGATTTGTGAAAGTTTCATTCGGATCGGAGCTCTATATCATATAGCTGCCATACAAACGATCAATCAGATTTCAAGTCTTTGTATGGGAAACTTTTTTGTTTTCCAAGCTATTACAACTGAATTCAACATTTATTTATTTGACATAGCCATACATGATTTGTGAAAGTTTGATTCGGATCGGAGCTCTATATCATATAGCTGCCATACAAACGACCGATATGAAAACAAATCAAAACGAAATGAAAACGATCAATCCGATTGAAGTCTTTGTATGGAAAACTTTTTTGTTTTCCAAGCTATTACAACTAAATTCACCATTTATTCATTTGACATAGCCATACATGATTTGTGAAAGTTTATTTCGGATCGGAGCTCTATATCATATAGCTGCCATACAAACGATCAATCAGATTTCAAGTCTTTGTATGGGAAACTTTTTTGTTTTCCAAGCTATTACAACTGAATTCAACATTTATTTATTTGACATTGCCAGACATGATTTGTGAAAGTTTGATTCGGATCGGAGCTCTATATCATATAGCTGCCATACAAACGATCAATCAGATTTCAAGTCTTTGTATGGGAAACTTTTTTGTTTTCCAAGCTATTACAACTGAATTCAACATTTATTCATTTGACATAGCCGTACATGATTTGAGAAAGTTTGATTTGGATCGGATCTCCATATCATATAGCTGCCATACAAACGACCGATATGAAAACAAGTCTTTGTATGGAAAATTTTTTTGCAACCTATTACAACTGAATTCAACATTTATTCATTTGCTATAGCCATACATGATTTGTGAAAGTTTGATTTGGATCGGAGCTCTATATCATATAGCTGCCATACAAACGATCAATCAGACTTCAAGTCTTTGTATGAGAAACTTTTTTGTTTTCCAAGCTATTACAACTGAATTCAACATTTATTTATTTATCGTTGCCATACATGATTTGTGAGAGTTTGATTGGGATCGCATCTCTATATCATATAGCTGCCATACAAACGATCAATCAGATTTCAAGTTTTTGTATGGGAAACTTATTTATTTTCCAAGCTATTCCAACGGAATTCAACATTTATTTATTTGACATAGCCATACATGATTTGTGAAAGTTTGATTCGGATCGGAGCTCTATATCATATAGCTGCCACACAAACGATCAATCAGATTTCAAGTCTTTGTATGGGAAACGTTTTTGTTTTCCAAGCTATTACAACTGAATTCAACATTTATTCATTTGCTATAGCCATACATGATTTGTGAAAGTTTGATTTGGATCGGAGCTCTATATCATATAGCTGCCATACAAACCATCAATCAGACTTCAAGTCTTTGTATGAGAAACTTTTTTGTTTTCCAAGCTATTACAACTGAATTCAACACTTATTTATTTATCGTTGCCATACATGATTTGTGAGAGTTTGATTGGGATCGCATCTCTATATCATATAGCTGCCATACAAACGATCAATCAGATTTCAAGTCTTTGTATGGAAAACGTTTTTGTTTTCCAAGCTATTACAACTGAATTCAACATTTATTTATATGACATAGCCATACATGATTTGTGACAGTTTGATTCGGATCGGAGCTCTATATCATATAGCTGCCATACAAACGATCAATCAGATTTCAAGTTTCTGTATGGGAAACTTATTTATTTTCCAAGCTATTCCAACCGAATTCAACATTTATTTATTTGACATAGCCATACATGATTTGTGAAAGTTTGATTCGGATCGGAGCTCTATATCATATAGCTGCCATACAAACGATCAATCAGATTTCAAGTCTTTGTATGGAAAACTTTTTGTTTTCCAAGCTATTACAACTGAATTCAACATTTATTCATTTGTCATAGCCGTACATGATTTGAGAAAGTTTGATTTGGATCGGATCTCCATATCATATAGCTGCCATACAAACGACCGATATGAAAACAAGTCTTTGTATGGAAAATTTTTTTTTTGTGCAACCTATTGCAACTGAATTCAACATTTATTCATTTCGCATAGCCATACATGATTTGTAAAAGTTTGATTTGGATCGGAGCTCTATATCATATAGCTGCCATACAAACGATCAATCAGATTTCAAGTCTTTGTATGAGAAACTTTTTTGTTTTCCAAGCTATTACAACTGAATTCAACATTTATTCATTTGCTATAGCCATACATGATTTGTGAAAGTTTGATTTGGATCGGAGCTCTATATCATATAGCTGCCATACAAACGATCAATCAGATTTCAAGTCTTTGTATGGGAAACTTTTTTGTTTTCCAAGCTATTACAACTGAATTCAACAGTTATTTATTTATCGTTGCCATACATGATTTGTGAGAGTTTGATTGGGATCGCATCTCTATATCATATAGCTGCCATACAAACGATCAATCAGATTTCAAGTTTTTGTATGGGAAACTTTTTTGTTTTCCAAGCTATTACAACTGAATTCAATATTTATTTATATGACATAGCCATACATGATTTGTGACAGTTTGATTCGGATCGGAGCATTATATCATATAGCTGCCATACAAACGATCAATCAGATTTCAAGTTTTTGTATGGGAAACTTATTTATTTTCCAAGCTATTCCAACGGAATTCAACATTTATTTATTTGACATAGCCATACATGATTTGTGAAAGTTTGATTCGGATCGGAGCTCTATATAATATAGCTGCCATACAAACGATCAATCAGATTTCAAGTCTTTGTATGGGAAACGTTTTTGTTTTCCAAGTTATTACAACTGAATTCAACATTTATTCATTTGACACAGCCATACATGATTTGTGAAAGTTTATTTCAGATCCGACCACTATATCATATAGCTGCCATACAAACGATCAATCAGATTTCAAGTCTTTGTATGGGAAACTTTTTTGTTTTCCAAGCTATTACAACTGAATTCAACATTTATTCATTTGACATAGCCGTACATGATTTGAGAAAGTTTGATTTGGATCGGATCTCCATATCATATAGCTGCCATACAAACGACCGATATGAATACAAGTCTTTGAATGGAAAATTTTTTTTGTTTTTGCAACCTATTGCAACTGAATTCAACATTTATTCATTTGCTATAGCCATACATGATTTGTGAAAGTTTGATTTGGATCGGAGCTCTATATCATATAGCTGCCATACAAACGATCAATCAGATTTCAAGTCTTTGTATGAGAAACTTTTTTGTTTTCCAAGCTATTACAACTGAATTCAACATTTATTTATTTGACATTGCCATACATGATTTGTGAAAGTTTGATTGGGATCGGATCTCTATATCATATAGCTGCCATACAAACGATCAATCAGATTTCAAGTCTTTGTATGGGAAACTTTTTTGTTTTCCAAGCTATTACAACTGAATTCAACATTTGTTCATTTGACATAGCCGTACATGATTTGAGAAAGTTTGATTTGGATCGGATCTCCATATCATATAGCTGCCATACAAACGACCGATATGAATACAAGTCTTTGAATGGAAAATTTTTTTGTTTTTGCAACCTATTGCAACTGAATTCAACATTTATTCATTTGCTATAGCCATACATGATTTGTGAAAGTTTGATTTGGATCGGAGCTCTATATCATATAGCTGCCATACAAACGATCAATCAGATTTCAAGTCTTTGTATGGGAAACTTTTTTGTTTTCCAAGCTATTACAACTGAATTCAACATTTGTTCATTTGACATAGCCGTACATGATTTGAGAAAGTTTGATTTGGATCGGATCTCCATATCATATAGCTGCCATACAAACGACCGATATGAATACAAGTCTTTGAATGGAAAATTTTTTTTGTTTTTGCAACCTATTGCAACTGAATTCAACATTTATTCATTTGCTATAGCCATACATGATTTGTGAATGTTTGATTCGGATCGGAGCTCTATATCATATAGCTGCCATACAAACGATCAATCAGATTTCAAGTCTTTGTATGGGAAACTTTTTTGTTTTCCAAGCTATTACAACTGAATTCAACATTTATTCATTTGACATAGCCGTACATGATTTGAGAAAGTTTGATTTGGATCGGATCTCCATATCATATAGCTGCCATACAAACGACCGATATGAAAACAAGTCTTTGTATGGAAAAATTTTTTTTTTGCAACCTATTGCAACTGAATTCAACATTTATTCATTTGCTATAGCCATACATGATTTGTGAAAGTTTGATTTGGATCGGATCTCTATATCATATAGCTGCCATACAAACGATCAATCAGATTTTAAGTCTTTGTATGAGAAACTTTTTGTTTTCCAAGCTATTACAACTGAATTCAACATTTGTTCATTTGACATAGCCGTACATGATTTGAGAAAGTTTGATTTGGATCGGATCTCCATATCATATAGCTGCCATACAAACGACCGATATGAATACAAGTCTTTGAATGGAAAATTTTTTTTGTTTTTGCAACCTATTGCAACTGAATTCAACATTTATTCATTTGCTATAGCCATACATGATTTGTGAATGTTTGATTCGGATCGGAGCTCTATATCATATAGCTGCCATACAAACGATCAATCAGATTTCAAGTCTTTGTATGGGAAACTTTTTGTTTTCCAAGCTATTACAACTGAATTCAACATTTATTTATTTGACATAGCCATACATGATTTGAGAAAGTTTGATTTGGATCGGATCTCCATATCATATAGCTGCCATACAAACGACCGATATGAAAACAAGTCTTTGTATGGAAAAATTTTTTTTTTTGCAACCTATTGCAACTGATTTCAACATTTATTCATTTGCTATAGCCATACATGATTTGTGAAAGTTTGATTTGGATCGGAGCTCTATATCATATAGCTGCCATACAAACGATCAATCAGATTTCAAGTCTTTGTATGAGAAACTTTTTTGTTTTCCAAGCTATTACAACTGAATTCAACATTTATTTATTTGACATTGCCATACATGATTTGTGAAAGTTTGATTGGGATCGGATCTCTATATCATATAGCTGCCATACAAACGATCAATCAGATTTCAAGTCTTTGTATGGGAAACTTTTTTGTTTTCCAAGCTATTACAACTGAATTCAACATTCTTTCATTTGACATAGCCGTACATGATTTGAGAAAGTTTGATTTGGATCGGATCTCCATATCATATAGCTGCCATACAAACGACCGATATGAATACAAGTCTTTGAATGGAAAATTTTTTTTGTTTTTGCAACCTATTGCAACTGAATTCAACATTTATTCATTTGCTATAGCCATACATGATTTGTGAAAGTTTGATTTGGATCGGAGCTCTATATCATATAGCTGCCATACAAACGATCAATCAGATTTCAAGTCTTTGTATGGGAAACTTTTTTGTTTTCCAAGCTATTACAACTGAATTCAACATTTGTTCATTTGACATAGCCGTACATGATTTGAGAAAGTTTGATTTGGATCGGATCTCCATATCATATAGCTGCCATACAAACGACCGATATGAATACAAGTCTTTGAATGGAAAATTTTTTTTGTTTTTGCAACCTATTGCAACTGAATTCAACATTTATTCATTTGCTATAGCCATACATGATTTGTGAATGTTTGATTCGGATCGGAGCTCTATATCATATAGCTGCCATACAAACGATCAATCAGATTTCAAGTCTTTGTATGGGAAACTTTTTTGTTTTCCAAGCTATTACAACTGAATTCAACATTTATTCATTTGACATAGCCGTACATGATTTGAGAAAGTTTGATTTGGATCGGATCTCCATATCATATAGCTGCCATACAAACGACCGATATGAAAACAAGTCTTTGTATGGAAAAATTTTTTTTTTGCAACCTATTGCAACTGAATTCAACATTTATTCATTTGCTATAGCCATACATGATTTGTGAAAGTTTGATTTGGATCGGAGCTCTATATCATATAGCTGCCATACAAACGATCAATCAGATTTCAAGTCTTTGTATGGAAAACTTTTTTGTTTTCCAAGCTATTATAACTGAATTCAACATTTATTTTTATGACATAGCCATACATGATTTGTGACAGTTTGATTCGGATCGGAGCTCTATATCATATAGCTGCCATACAAACGATCAATCAGATTTCAAGTTTTTGTATGGGAAACTTATTTATTTTCCAAACTATTCCAACGGAATTCAATATTTATTTATTTAACATAGCCATACATGATTTGTGAAAGTTTGATTCGGATCGGAGCTCTATATCATATAGCTGCCATACAAACGATCAATCAGATTTCAAGTCTTTGTATGGGAAACGTTTTTGTTTTCCAAGCTATTACAACTGAATTCAACATTTATTCATTTGACATAGCCATACATGATTTGTGAAAGTTTATTTTAGATCCGACCACTATATCATATAGCTGCCATACAAACGATCAATCAGATTTCAAGTCTTTGTATGGGAAACTTTTTTGTTTTCCCAGCTATTACAACTGAATTCAACATTTATTCATTTGACATAGCCGTACATGATTTGAGAAAGTTTGATTTGGATCGGATCTCCATATCATATAGCTGCCATACAAACGACCGATATGGAAACAAGTCTTTGTATGGAAAATTTTTTTTTGTTTGCATCCTATTGCAACGGAGTTCAACATTTATTCATTTGCTATAGCCATACATGATTTGTGAAAGTTTGATTTGGATCGGAGCTCTATATCATATAGCTGCCATACAAACGATCAATCAGATTTCAAGTCTTTGTATGAGAAACTTTTTTGTTTTCCAAGCTATTACAACTGAATTCAACATTTATTCATTTGACATAGCCGTTCATGATTTGAGAAAGTTTGATTTGGATCGGATCCCTATAGCATATAGCTGCCATACAAACGACCGATATGGAAACAAGTCTTTGTATGAAAAATTTTTTTTTTTTTGCAACCTATTGCAACGGAGTTCAACATTTATTTATATGACATAGCCATACATGATCTGTGACAGTTTAATTCGGATCGGAGCTCTATATCATATAGCTGCCATACAAACGATCAATCAGATTTCAAGTTTTTGTATGGGAAACTTTTTTGATTTTTCAAGCTATTACAACGGAATTCAACATTTATTTATTTGACATAGCCATACATGATTTGTGAAAGTTTGATTCGGATCGGAGCTCTATATCATATAGCTGCCATACAAACGATCAATCAGATTTCAAGTCTTTGTATGGGAAACTTTTTTGTTTTCCAAACTATTACAACTGAATTCAACATTTATTCATTTGACATAGCCGTTCATGATTTGAGAAAGTTTGATTTGGATCGGATCCCTATAGCATATAGCTGCCATACAAACGACCGATATGGAAACAAGTCTTTGTATGGAAAATTTTTTTTTTTTTGCAACCTATTGCAACGGAGTTCAACATTTATTTATATGACATAGCCGTTCATGATTTGAGAAAGTTTGATTAGGATCGGATCCCTATATCATATAGCTGCCATACAAACGATCAATCAGATTTCAAGTCTTTGTATGAGAAACTTTTTTGTTTTCGAAGCTATTACAACTGAATTCAACATTTATTCATTTGACATAGCCGTACATGATTTGAGAAAGTTTGATTTGGATCGGATCTCCATATCATATAGCTGCCATACAAACGACCGATATGAATACAAGTCTTTGAATGGAAAATTTTTTTTTTTTTGCAACCTATTGCAACTGAATTCAACATTTATTCATTTGCTATAGCCATACATGTTTTGTGAAAGTTTGATTTGGATCGGAGCTCTATATCATATAGCTGCCATACAAACGATCAATCAGATTTCAAGTCTTTGTATGAGAAACTTTTTTGTTTTCCAAGCTATTACAACTGAATTCAACATTTATTTATTTGACTTTGCCATACATGATTTGTGAAAGTTTGATTGGGATCGGATCTCTATATCATATAGCTGCCATACAAACGATCAATCGGATTTCAAGTCTTTGTATGGAAAACTTTTTTGTTTTCCAAGCTATTACAACTGAATTCGGATCCGACCACTATATCATATAGCTGTCATACCGATATGAAAACAAGTCTTTGTATGGAAAATTTTTTTGTTTTCCAACCAATTGCAACTGAAGTGAACATTTATTCATTTGACATAGCCGTTCATGATTTGAGAAAGTTTGATTTGGATCGGATCCCTATATCATATAGCTGCCATACAAACGATCAATCAGATTTCAAGTCTTTGTATGAGAAACTTTTTTGTTTTCCAAGCTATTACAACTGAATTCAACATTTATTCATTCGACATAGCCGTTCATGATTTGAGAAAGTTTGATTTGGATCGGATCCCTATATCATATAGCTACCATACAAACGACCGATATGGAAACAAGTCTTTGTATGGAAAATTTTTTTTTTTGCATCCTATTGCAACGGAGTTCAACATTTATTCATTTGCTATAGCCATACATGATTTGTGAAAGTTTGATTTGGATCGGAGCTCTACATCATATAGCTGCCATACAAACGATCAATCAGATTTCAAGTCTTTGTATGAGAAACTTTTTTGTTTTCCAAGCTATTACAACTGAATTCAAAATTTATTCATTTGACATAGCCGTTCATGATTTGTAAAAGTTTGATTTGGATCGGATCCCTATATCATATAGCTGCCATACAAACGACCGATATGGAAACAAGTCTTTGTATGGAACATTTTTTTTTTTTTGCAACCTATTGCAACGGAGTTCAACATTTATTCATTTGCTATAGCCATACATGATTTGTTAAAAGTTTGATTTGGATCGGAGCTCTATATCATATAGCTGCCATACAAACGATCAATCAGATTTCAAGTCTTTGTATGAGAAACTTTTTTGTTTTCCAAGGTATTACAACTGAATTCAACATTTATTTATTTGACATTGCCAGACATAATTTGTGAAAGTTTGATTGGGATCGGATCTCTATATCATATAGCTGCCATACAAACGACCGATATAAGAACAAGTCTTTGTATGGAAAACTTTTTTGTTTTACAAGCTATTACAACTAAATTCACCATTTATTCATTTGACATAGCCATACATGATTTGTGAAAGTTTATTTCGGATCGGAGCTCTATATCATATAGCTGCCATACAAACGATCAATCAGATTTCAAGCTTTGTATGGACAATTTTTTTGTTTTCCAAGCTATTACAACTGAATTCAATATTTATTTATTTGACATTGCCAGACATGATTTGTGAAAGTTTGATTGGGATCGGATCTCTATATCATATAGCTGCCATACAAACGACCGATATAAGAACAAGTCTTTGTATGGAAAACTTTTTTGTTTTCCAAGCTATTACAACTGAACTCAACATTTATTTATTTGACATAGCCGTACATGATTTGTGAAAGTTTGATTCGGATCGGATCCCTATAGCATATAGCTGCCATACAAACGATCAATCGGATTTCAAGTCTTTGTATGGGAAACTTTTTTGTTTTCCAAGCTATTACAACTGAATTCAACATTTATTTATTTGACATAGCCATACATGATTTGTGAAAGTTTGATTCGGATCGGAGCTCTATATCATATAGCTGCCATACAAACGACCGATATGAAAACAAATCAAAACGAAATGAAAACGATCAATCAGATTTCAAGTCTTTGTATGGAAAACTTTTTGTTTTCCAAGCTATTGCAACTAAATTCACCATTTATTCATTTGACATAGCCATACATGATTTGGATCGTTTATTTGTGAAAGTTTATTTCGGATCGGAGCTCTATATCATATAGCTGCCATACAAACGATCAATCAGATTTCAAGTCTTTGTATGGGAAACTTTTTTGTTTTCCAAGCTATTACAACTGAATTCAACATTTATTCATTTGACATAGCCATACATGATTTGTGAAAGTTTGATTCGGATCGGAGCTCTATATCATATAGCTGCCATACAAACGATCAATCAGATTTCAAGTCTTTGTATGGAAAACTTTTTTGTTTTCCAAGCTATTACAACTAAATTCACCATTTATTCATTTGACATAGCCATACATGATTTGTGAAAGTTTATTTCGGATCGGAGCTCTATATCATATAGCTGCCATACAAACGATCAATCAGATTTCAAGTCTTTGTATGGGAAACTTTTTTGTTTTCCAAGCTATTACAACTGAATTCAACATTTATTCATTTGATATAGCCATACATGATTTGTGAAAGTTTGATTCGGATCGGAGCTCTATATCATATAGCTGCCATACAAACGATCAATCAGATTTCAAGTCTTTGTATGGGAAACTTTTTGTTTTCCAAGCTATTACAACTGAATTCAACATTTTTTCATTTGACATAGCCGTACATGATTTGAGAAAGTTTGATTTGGATCGGATATCCATATCATATAGCTGCCATACAAACGACCGATATGAAAACAAATCAAAACGAAATGAAAACGATCAATCAGATTTCAAGTCTTTGTATGGAAAACTTTTTTGTTTTCCAAGCTATTACAACTAAATTCACCATTTATTCATTTGACATAGCCATACATGATTTGTGAAAGTTTATTTCGGATCGGAGCTCTATATCATATAGCTGCCATACAAACGATCAATCAGATTTCAAGTCTTTGTATGGGAAACTTTTTTGTTTTCCAAGCTATTACAACTGAATTCAACATTTGTTCATTTGACATAGCCATACATGATTTGTGAAAGTTTGATTCGGATCGGAGCTCTATTTCATATAGCTGCCATACAAACGATCAATCAGATTTCAAGTTTTTGTATGGGAAACTTTTTTGTTTTCCAAGCTATTACAACTAAATTCACCATTTATTCATTTGACATAGCCATACATGATTTGTGAAAGTTTATTTCGGATCGGAGCTCTATATCATATAGCTGCCATACAAACGATCAATCAGATTTCAAGTCTTTGTATGGGAAACTTTTTTGTTTTCCAAGCTATTACAACTGAATTCAACACTTATTTATTTATCGTTGTCGTACATGATTTGTGAGAGTTTGATTGGGATCGCATCTCTATATCATATAGCTGCCATACAAACGATCAATCAGATTTCAAGTCTTTGTATGGAAAACTTTTTTGTTTTCCAAGCTATTACAACTGAATTCAACATTTATTTATATGACTTAGCCATACATGATTTGTGACAGTTTGATTCGGATCGGAGCTCTATATCATATAGCTGCCATACAAACGATCAATCAGATTTCAAGTTTTTGTATGGGAAACTTATTTATTTTCCAAGCTATTCCAACGGAATTCAACATTTATTTATTTGACATAGCCATACATGATTTGTGAAAGTTTGATTCAGATCGGAGCTCTATATAATATAGCTGCCATACAAACGATCAATCAGATTTCAAGTCTTTGTATGGGAAACGTTTTTGTTTTCCAAGCTATTACAACTGAATTCAACATTTATTCATTTGACACAGCCATACATGATTTGTGAAAGTTTGTTTCAGATCCGACCACTATATCATATAGCTGCCATACAAACGATCAATCAGATTTCAAGTCTTTGTATGGGAAACTTTTTTGTTTTCCAAGCTATTACAACTGAATTCAACATTTATTCATTTGACATAGCCGTACATGATTTGAGAAAGTTTGATTTGGATCGGATATCCATATCATATAGCTGCCATACAAACGACCGATATGAAAACAAATCAAAACGAAATGAAAACGATCAATCAGATTTCAAGTCTTTGTATGGAAAACTTTTTTTGTTTTCCAAGCTATTACAACTAAATTCACCATTTATTCATTTGACATAGCCATACATGATTTGTGAAAGTTTATTTCGGATCGGAGCTCTATATCATATAGCTGCCATACAAACGATCAATCAGATTTCAAGTCTTTGTATGGGAAACTTTTTTGTTTTCCAAGCTATTACAACTGAATTCAAAATTTATTTATTTGACATTGCCAGACATGATTTGTGAAAGTTTGATTCGGATCGGAGCTCTATATCATATAGCTGCCATACAAACGATCAATCAGATTTCAAGTCTTTGTATGGGAAACGTTTTTGTTTTCCAAGCTATTACAACTGAATTCAACATTTGTTCATTTGACATAGCCATACATGATTTGTGAAAGTTTGATTCGGATCGGAGCTCTATTTCATATAGCTGCCATACAAACGATCAATCAGATTTCAAGTTTTTGTATGGGAAACTTTTTTGTTTTCCAAGCTATTACAACTAAATTCACCATTTATTCATTTGACATAGCCATACATGATTTGTGAAAGTTTTTTTCGGATCGGAGCTCTATATCATATAGCTGCCATACAAACGATCAATCAGATTTCAAGTCTTTGTATGGGAAACTTTTTTGTTTTCCAAGCTATTACAACTGAATTCAACACTTATTTATTTATCGTTGTCATACATGATTTGTGAGAGTTTGATTGGGATCGCATCTCTATATCATATAGCTGCCATACAAACGATCAATCAGATTTCAAGTCTTTGTATGGAAAACTTTTTTGTTTTCCAAGCTATTACAACTGAATTCAACATTTATTTATATGACTTAGCCATACATGATTTGTGACAGTTTGATTCGGATCGGAGCTCTATATCATATAGCTGCCATACAAACGATCAATCAGATTTCAAGTTTTTGTATGGGAAACTTATTTATTTTCCAAGCTATTCCAACGGAATTCAACATTTATTTATTTGACATAGCCATACATGATTTGTGAAAGTTTGATTCGGATCGGAGCTCTATATAATATAGCTGCCATACAAACGATCAATCAGATTTCAAGTCTTTGTATGGGAAACGTTTTTGTTTTCCAAGCTATTACAACTGAATTCAACATTTATTCATTTGACACAGCCATACATGATTTGTGAAAGTTTGTTTCAGATCCGACCACTATATCATATAGCTGCCATACAAACGATCAATCAGATTTCAAGTCTTTGTATGGGAAACTTTTTTGTTTTCGAAGCTATTACAACTGAATTCAACATTTATTTATTTGACATAGCCGTACATGATTTGAGAAAGTTTGATTTGGATCGGATCTCCATATCATATAGCTGCCATACAAACGACCGATATGAATACAAGTCTTTGAATGGAAAATTTTTTTTGTTTTTGCAACCTATTGCAACTGAATTCAACATTTATTCATTTGCTATAGCCATACATGATTTGTGAAAGTTTGATTTGGATCGGAGCTCTATATCATATAGCTGCCATACAAACGATCAATCAGATTTCAAGTCTTTGTATGGGAAACTTTTTTGTTTTCCAAGCTATTACAACTGAATTCAACATTTGTTCATTTGACATAGCCGTACATGATTTGAGAAAGTTTGATTTGGATCGGATTTCCATATCATATAGCTGCCATACAAACGACCGATATGAATACAAGTCTTTGAATGGAAAATTTTTTTTGTTTTTGCAACCTATTGCAATTGAATTCAACATTTATTCATTTGCTATAGCCATACATGATTTGTGAAAGTTTGATTCGGATCGGAGCTCTATATCATATAGCTGCCATACAAACGATCAATCAGATTTCAAGTCTTTGTATGGGAAACTTTTTTGTTTTCCAAGCTATTACAACTGAATTCAACATTTATTCATTTGACATAGCCGTACATGATTTGAGAAAGTTTGATTTGGATCGGATCTCCATATCATATAGCTGCCATACAAACGACCGATATGAAAACAAGTCTTTGTATGGAAAATTTTTTTTTTTGCAACCTATTGTAACTGAATTCAACATTTATTCATTTGCTATAGCCATACATGATTTGTGAAAGTTTGATTTGGATCGGAGCTCTATATCATATAGCTGCCATACAAACGATCAATCAGATTTCAAGTCTTTGTATGGAAAACTTTTTTGTTTTCCAAGCTATTACAACTGAATTCAACATTTATTTTTATGACATAGCCATACATGATTTGTGAAAGTTTGATTCGGATGGGAGCTCTATATCATATAGCTGCCATACAAACGATCAATCAGATTTCAAGTCTTTGTATGGGAAACGTTTTTCTTTTCCAAGCTATTACAACTGAATTCAACATTTATTCATTTGACATAGCCATACATGATTTGTGAAAGTTTATTTTAGATCCGACCACTATATCATATAGCTGCCATACAAACGATCAATCAGATTTCAAGTCTTTGTATGGGAAACTTTTTTGTTTTCCAAGCTATTACAACTGAATTCAACATTTATTCATTTGACATAGCCGTTCATGATTTGAGAAAGTTTGATTTGGATCGGATCCCTATAGCATATAGCTGCCATACAAACGACCGATATGGAAACAAGTCTTTGTATGAAAAATTTTTTTTTTGCAACCTATTGCAACGGAGTTCAACATTTATTTATATGACATAGCCATACATGATCTGTGACAGTTTGATTCGGATCGGAGCTCTATATCATATAGCTGCCATACAAACGATCAATCAGATTTCAAGTTTTTGTATGGGAAACTTTTTTGATTTTTCAAGCTATTCCAACGGAATTCAACATTTATTTATTTGACATAGCCATACATGATTTGAGAAAGTTTGATTTGGATCGGATCTCCATATCATATAGCTGCCATACAAACGACCGATATGGAAACAAGTCTTTGTATGGAAAATTTTTTTTTTTTTGCAACCTATTGCAACGGAGTTCAACATTTATTTATATGACATAGCCGTTCATGATTTGAGAAAGTTTGATTAGGATCGGATCCCTATATCATATAGCTTCCATACAAACGATCAATCAGATTTCAAGTCTTTGTATGGGAAACTTTTTGTTTTCCAAGCTATTACAACTGAATTCAACATTTGTTCATTTGACATAGCCGTACATGATTTGAGAAAGTTTGATTTGGATCGGATTTCCATATCATATAGCTGACATACAAACGACCGATATGGAAACAAGTCTTTGTATGGAAAATTTTTTTTTTTTTGCAACCTATTGCAACGGAGTTCAACATTTATTTATATGACATAGCCATACATGATTTGTGAAAGTTTGATTCGGATCGGAGCTCTATATAATATAGCTGCCATACAAACGATCAATCAGATTTCAAGTCTTTGTATGGGAAACGTTTTTGTTTTCCAAGCTATTACAACTGAATTCAACATTTATTCATTTGACACAGCCATACATGATTTGTGAAAGTTTGTTTCAGATCCGACCACTATATCATATAGCTGCCATACAAACGATCAATCAGATTTCAAGTCTTTGTATGGGAAACTTTTTTGTTTTCGAAGCTATTACAACTGAATTCAACATTTATTTATTTGACATAGCCGTACATGATTTGAGAAAGTTTGATTTGGATCGGATCTCCATATCATATAGCTGCCATACAAACGACCGATATGAATACAAGTCTTTGAATGGAAAATTTTTTTTGTTTTTGCAACCTATTGCAACTGAATTCAACATTTATTCATTTGCTATAGCCATACATGATTTGTGAAAGTTTGATTTGGATCGGAGCTCTATATCATATAGCTGCCATACAAACGATCAATCAGATTTCAAGTCTTTGTATGGGAAACTTTTTTGTTTTCCAAGCTATTACAACTGAATTCAACATTTGTTCATTTGACATAGCCGTACATGATTTGAGAAAGTTTGATTTGGATCGGATTTCCATATCATATAGCTGCCATACAAACGACCGATATGAATACAAGTCTTTGAATGGAAAATTTTTTTTGTTTTTGCAACCTATTGCAATTGAATTCAACATTTATTCATTTGCTATAGCCATACATGATTTGTGAAAGTTTGATTCGGATCGGAGCTCTATATCATATAGCTGCCATACAAACGATCAATCAGATTTCAAGTCTTTGTATGGGAAACTTTTTTGTTTTCCAAGCTATTACAACTGAATTCAACATTTATTCATTTGTCATAGCCGTACATGATTTGAGAAAGTTTGATTTGGATCGGATCTCCATATCATATAGCTGCCATTCAAACGACCGATATGAAAACAAGTCTTTGTATGGAAATTTTTTTTTTTTGCAACCTATTGCAACTGAATTCAACATTTATTCATTTGCTATAGCCATACATGATTTGTGAAAGTTTGATTTAGATCGGAGCTCTATATCATATAGCTGCCATACAAACGATCAATCAGATTTCAAGTCTTTGTATGGAAAACTTTTTGTTTTCCAAGCTATTACAACTGAATTCAACATTTATTTTTATGACATAGCCATACATGATTTGTGAAAGTTTGATTCGGATGGGAGCTCTATATCATATAGCTGCCATACAAACGATCAATCAGATTTCAAGTTTTTGTATGGGAAACGTTTTTCTTTTCCAAGCTATTACAACTGAATTCAACATTTATTCATTTGACATAGCCATACAAGATTTGTGAAAGTTTATTTTAGATCCGACCACTATATCATATAGCTGCCATACAAACGATCAATCAGATTTCAAGTCTTTGTATGGGAAACTTTTTTGTTTTCCAAGCTATTACAACTGAATTCAACATTTATTCATTTGACATAGCCGTTCATGATTTGAGAAAGTTTGATTTGGATCGGATCCCTATAGCATATAGCTGCCATACAAACGACCGATATGGAAACAAGTCTTTGTATGAAAAATTTTTTTTTTTTTGCAACCTATTGCAACGGAGTTCAACATTTATTTATATGACATAGCCATACATGATCTGTGACAGTTTGATTCGGATCGGAGCTCTATATCATATAGCTGCCATACAAACGATCAATCAGATTTCAAGTTTTTGTATGGGAAACTTTTTTGATTTTTCAAGCTATTCCAACGGAATTCAACATTTATTTATTTGACATAGCCATACATGATTTGAGAAAGTTTGATTTGGATCGGATCTCCATATCATATAGCTGCCATACAAACGACCGATATGGAAACAAGTCTTTGTATGGAAAATTTTTTTTTTTTTTGCAACCTATTGCAACGGAGTTCAACATTTATTTATATGACATAGCCGTTCATGATTTGAGAAAGTTTGATTAGGATCGGATCCCTATATCATATAGCTTCCATACAAACGATCAATCAGATTTCAAGTCTTTGTATGGGAAACTTTTTTGTTTTCCAAGCTATTACAACTGAATTCAACATTTGTTCATTTGACATAGCCGTACATGATTTGAGAAAGTTTGATTTGGATCGGATTTCCATATCATATAGCTGCCATACAAACGACCGATATGAATACAAGTCTTTGAATGGAAAATTTTTTTTGTTTTTGCAACCTATTGCAACTGAATTCAACATTTATTCATTTGCTATAGCCATACATGATTTGTGAAAGTTTGATTCGGATCGGAGCTCTATATCATATAGCTGCCATACAAACGATCAATCAGATTTCAAGTCTTTGTATGGGAAACTTTTTTGTTTTCCAAGCTATTACAACTGAATTCAACATTTATTCATTTGACATAGCCGTACATGATTTGAGAAAGTTTGATTTGGATCGGATCTCCATATCATATAGCTGCCATACAAACGACCGATATGAAAACAAGTCTTTGTATGGAAAATATTTTTTTTTATGCATCCTATTGCAACGGAGTTCAACATTTATTTATTTGCTCGAGCCATACATGATTTGTGAAAGTTTGATTTGGATCGGAGCTCTATATCATATAGCTGCCATACAAACGATCAATCAGATTTCAAGTCTTTGTATGAGAAACTTTTTGTTTTCCAAGCTATTGCAAATGAATTCAACATTTATTCATTTGACATAGCCGTTCATGATTTGAGAAAGTTTGATTTGGATCGGATCCCTATAGCATATAGCTGCCATACAAACGACCGATATGGAAACAAGTCTTTGTATGAAAAATTTTTTTTTTGCAACCTATTGCAACGGAGTTCAACATTTATTTATATGACATAGCCATACATGATCTGTGACAGTTTGATTCGGATCGGAGCTCTATATCATATAGCTGCCATACAAACGATCAATCAGATTTCAAGTTTTTGTATGGGAAACGTTTTTGATTTTTCAAGCTATTCCAACGGAATTCAACATTTATTTATTTGACATAGCCATACATGATTTGTGAAAGTTTGATTCGGATCGGAGCTCTATATCATATAGCTGCCATACAAACGATCAATCAGATTTCAAGTCTTTGTATGGGAAACTTTTTTGTTTTCCAAGCTATTACAACTGAATTCAACATTTATTCATTTGACATAGCCGTTCATGATTTGCGAAAGTTTGATTTGGATCGGATCCCTATAGCATATAGCTGCCATACAAACGACCGATATGGAAACAAGTCTTTGTATGGAAAATTTTTTTTTTTTGCAACCTATTGCAACGGAGTTCAACATTTATTTATATGACATAGCCGTTCATGATTTGAGAAAGTTTGATTAGGATCGGATCCCTATATCATATAGCTGCCATACAAACGATCAATCAGATTTCAAGTCTTTGTATGAGAAACTTTTTTGTTTTCGAAGCTATTGCAACTGAATTCAACATTTATTTATTTGACATTGCCAGACATGATTTGTGAAAGTTTGATTGGGATCGGATCTCTATATCATATAGCTGCCATACAAACGACCGATATAAGAACAAGTCTTTGTATGGAAAACTTTTTTGTTTTCCAAGCTATTACAACTAAATTCACCATTTATTCATTTGACATAGCCATACATGATTTGTGAAAGTTTATTTCGGATCGGAGCTCTATATCATATAGCTGCCATACAAACGATCAATCAGATTTCAAGCTTTGTATGGACAATTTTTTGTTTTCCAAGCTATTGCAACTGAATTCAACATTTATTTATTTGACATTGCCAGACATGATTTGTGAAAGTTTGATTGGGATCGGATCTCTATATCATATAGCTGCCATACAAACGACCGATATAAGAACAAGTCTTTGTATGGAAAACTTTTTTGTTTTCCAAGCTATTACAACTGAACTCAACATTTATTTATTTGACATAGCCATACATGATTTGTGAAAGTTTGATTCGGATCGGATCCCTATAGCATATAGCTGCCATACAAACGATCAATCGGATTTCAAGTCTTTGTATGGGAAACTTTTTTGTTTTCCAAGCTATTACAACTGAATTCAACATTTATTTATTTGACATAGCCATACATGATTTGTGAAAGTTTGATTCGGATCGGAGCTCTATATCATATAGCTGCCATACAAACGACCGATATGAAAACAAATCAAAACGAAATGAAAACGATCAATCAGATTTCAAGTCTTTGTATGGAAAACTTTTTTGTTTTCCAAGCTATTACAACTAAATTCACCATTTATTCATTTGACATAGCCATACATGATTTGTGAAAGTTTATTTCGGATCGGAGCTCTATATCATATAGCTGCCATACAAACGATCAATCAGATTTCAAGTCTTTGTATGGGAAACTTTTTTGTTTTCCAAGCTATTGCAACTGAATTCAACATTTATTTATTTGACATTGCCAGACATGATTTGTGAAAGTTTGATTCGGATCGGAGCTCTATATCATATAGCTGCCATACAAACGATCAATCAGATTTCAAGTCTTTGTATGGGAAACTTTTTTGTTTTCCAAGCTATTGCAACTGAATTCAACATTTATTTATTTGACATAGCCATACATGATTTTTGAAAGTTTGATTCGGATCGGAGCTCTATGTCATATAGCTGCCATACAAACGATCAATCAGATTTCAAGTCTTTGTATGGGAAACTTTTTTGTTTTCCAAGCTATTACAACTGAATTCAACATTTATTCATTTGACATAGCCGTACATGATTTGAGAAAGTTTGATTTGGATCGGATCTCCATATCATATAGCTGCCATACAAACGACCGATATGAAAACAAATCAAAACGAAATGAAAACGATCAATCAGATTTCAAGTCTTTGTATGGAAAACTTTTTTGTTTTCCAAGCTATTACAACTAAATTCACCATTTATTCATTTGACATAGCCATACATGATTTGTGAAAGTTTATTTCGGATCGGAGCTCTATATCATATAGCTGCCATACAAACGATCAATCAGATTTCAAGTCTTTGTATGGGAAACTTTTTTGTTTTCCAAGCTATTACAACTGAATTCAACATTTATTTATTTGACATTGCCAGACATGATTCGTGAAAGTTTGATTCGGATCGGAGCTCTATATCATATAGCTGCCATACAAACGATCAATCAGATTTCAAGTTTTTGTATGGGAAACTTTTTTGTTTTCCAAGCTATTACAACTGACTTCAATATTTATTCATTTGACATAGCCATACATGATTTGTGAAAGTTTGATTCGGATCGGAGCTCTATATCATATAGCTGCCATACAAACGATCAATCAGATTTCAAGTCTTTGTATGGGAAACTTTTTTGATTTTTCAAGCTATTGCAACGGAATTCAAGATTTATTTATTTGACATAGCCATACATGATTTGTGAAAGTTTGATTCGGATCGGATCTCCATATCATATAGCTGCCATACAAACGATCAATCAGATTTCAAGTCTTTGTATGAGAAACTTTTTTGTTTTCGAAGCTATTACAACTGAATTCAACATTTATTTATTTGACATTGCCAGACATGATTTGTGAAAGTTTGATTGGGATCGGATCTCTATATCATATAGCTGCCATACAAACGACCGATATAAGAACAAGTCTTTGTATGGAAAACTTTTTTGTTTTACAAGCTATTACAACTAAATTCACCATTTATTCATTTGACATAGCCATACATGATTTGTGAAAGTTTATTTCGGATCGGAGCTCTATATCATATAGCTGCCATACAAACGATCAATCAGATTTCAAGCTTTGTATGGACAATTTTTTGTTTTCCAAGCTATTACAACTGAATTCAACATTTATTTATTTGACATTGCCAGACATGATTTGTGAAAGTTTGATTGGGATCGGATCTCTATATCATATAGCTGCCATACAAACGACCGATATAAGAACAAGTCTTTGTATGGAAAACTTTTTTGTTTTCCAAGCTATTACAACTGAACTCAACATTTATTTATTTGACATAGCCATACATGATTTGTGAAAGTTTGATTCGGATCGGATCCCTATAGCATATAGCTGCCATACAAACGATCAATCGGATTTCAAGTCTTTGTATGGGAAACTTTTTTGTTTTCCAAGCTATTACAACTGAATTCAACATTTATTTATTTGACATAGCCATACATGATTTGTGAAAGTTTGATTCGGATCTGAGCTCTATATCATATAGCTCCCATACAAACGACCGATATGAAAACAAATCAAAACGAAATGAAAACGATCAATCAGATTTCAAGTCTTTGTATGGAAAACTTTTTTGTTTTCCAAGCTATTACATCTAAATTCACCATTTATTCATTTGACATAGCCATACATGATTTGTGAAAGTTTATTTCGGATCGGAGCTCTATATCATATAGCTGCCATACAAACGATCAATCTGATTTCAAGTCTTTGTATGGGAAACTTTTTGTTTTCCAAGCTATTGCAACTGAATTCAACATTTATTTATTTGACATTGCCAGACACGATTTGTGTAAGTTTGATTCGGATCGGAGCTCTATATCATATAGCTGCCATACAAACGATCAATCAGATTTCAAGTCTTTGTATGGGAAACTTTTTTGTTTTCCAAGCTATTACAACTGAATTCAACATTTATTTATTTGACATAGCCATACATGATTTTTGAAAGTTTGATTCGGATCGGAGCTCTATATCATATAGCTGCCATACAAACGATCAATCAGATTTCAAGTCTTTGTATGGGAAACTTTTTTGTTTTCCAAGCTATTACAACTGAATTCAACATTTATTCATTTGACATAGCCGTACATGATTTGAGAAAGTTTGATTTGGATCGGATCTCCATATCATATAGCTGCCATACAAACGACCGATATGAAAACAATATCAAAACGAAATGAAAACGATCAATCAGATTTCAAGTCTTTGTATGGAAAATTTTTTGTTTTCCAAGCTATTGCAACTAAATTCACCATTTATTCATTTGACATAGCCATACACGATTTGTGAAAGTTTATTTCGGATCGGAGCTCTATATCATATAGCTGCCATACAAACGATCAATCAGATTTCAAGTCTTTGTATGGGAAACTTTTTTGTTTTCCAAGCTATTGCAACTGAATTCAACATTTATTTATTTGACATAGCCACACATGATTCGTGAAAGTTTGATTCGGATCGGAGCTCTATATCATATAGCTGCCATACAAACGATCAATCAGATTTCAAGTCTTTGTATGGGAAACTTTTTTGTTTTCCAAGCTATTACAACTGAATTCAACATTTATTCATTTGACATAGCCATACATGATTTGTGAAAGTTTGATTCGGATCGGAGCTCTATATCATATAGCTGCCATACAAACGATCAATCAGATTTCAAGTCTTTGTATGGGAAACTTTTTTGATTTTTCAAGCTATTCCAACGGAATTCAACATTTATTTATTTGACATAGCCATACATGATTTGTGAAAGTTTGATTCGGATCGGAGCTCTATATCATATAGCTGCCATACAAACGATCAATCAGATTTCAGAGTCTTTGTATGGGAAACTTTTTTGTTTTCCAAGCTATTGCAACTGAATTCAACATTTATTCATTTGACATAGCCGTTCATGATTTGAGAAAGTTTGATTTGGATCGGATCCCTATAGCATATAGCTGCCATACAAACGACCGATATGAAAACAAGTCTTTGTATGGAAAATTTTTTTTTTTTGCAACCTATTGCAACGGAGTTCAACATTTATTTATATGTCATAGCCGTACATGATTTGAGAAAGTTTGATTCGGATCGGAGCTCTATATCATATAGCTGCCATACAAACGATCAATCAGATTTCAAGTCTTTGTATGGGAAACTTTTTTGTTTTCCAAGCTATTACAACTGAATTCAACATTTATTCATTTGACATAGCCGTTCATGATTTGAGAAAGTTTGATTTGGATCGGATCCCTATAGCATATAGCTGCCATAGAAACGACCGATATGGAAACAAGTCTTTGTATGGAAAATTTTTTTTTTTTTGCAACCTATTGCAACGGAGTTTAACATTTATTTATATGACATAGCCATACATGATCTGTGACAGTTTGATTCGGATCGGAGCTCTATATCATATAGCTGCCATACAAACGATCAATCAGATTTCAAGTCTTTGTATGGGAAACTTTTTTTGTTTTCCAAGCTATTGCAACTGAATTCAACATTTATTCATTTGACATAGCCATACATGATTTTTGAAAGTTTGATTCGGATCGGATCTCTATGTCATATAGCTGCCATACAAACGATCAATCAGATTTCAAGTCTTTGTATGGGAAACTTTTTTTGTTTTCCAAGCTATTACAACTGAATTCAACATTTATTCATTTGACATAGCCGTACATGATTTGTGAAAGTTTAATTGGGATCGGATCTCCATATCATATAGCTGCCATACAAACGACCGATATGAAAACAAATCAAAACGAAATGAAAACGATCAATCAGATTTCAAGTCTTTGTATGGAAAACTTTTTTGTTTTCCAAGCTATTGCAACTGAATTCACCATTTATTCATTTGACATAGCCATACATGATTTGTGAAAGTTTATTTCGGATCGGAGCTCTATATCATATAGCTGCCATACAAACGATCAATCAGATTTCAAGTCTTTGTATGGGAAACTTTTTTGTTTTCCAAGCTATTACAACTGAATTCAACATTTATTTATTTGACATTGCCAGACATGATTTGTGAAAGTTTGATTCGGATCGGAGCTCTATATCATATAGCTGCCATACAAACGATCAATCAGATTTCAAGTTTTTGTATGGGAAACTTTTTTTGTTTTCCAAGCTATTACAACTGAATTCAACATTTATTCATTTGACATAGCCATACATGATTTGTGAAAGTTTGATTCGGATCGGAGCTCTATATCATATAGCTGCCATACAAACGATCAATCAGATTTCAAGTCTTTGTATGGGAAACTTTTTTGATTTTTTCAAGCTATTCCAACTGAATTCAACATTTATTTATTTGACATAGCCATACATGATTTGTGAAAGTTTGATTCGGATCGGAGCTCTATATCATATAGCTGCCATACAAACGATCAATCAGATTTCAAGTCTTTGTATGGGAAACTTTTTGTTTTCCAAGCTATTACAACTGAATTCAACATTTATTCATTTGACATAGCCGTACATGATTTGTGAAAGTTTGATTTGGATCGGATCCCTATATCATATAGCTGCCATACAAACGACCGATATGGAAACAAGTCTTTGTATGGAAAATTTTTTTTTTTTGCAACCTATTGCAACTGAATTCAACATTTATTTATATGACATAGCCATACATGATTTGTGACAGTTTGATTCGGATCGGAGCTCTATATCATATAGCTGCCATACAAACGATCAATCAGATTTCAAGTTCTTTGTATGGGAAACGTTTTTGATTTTTCAAGCTATTGCAACGGAATTCAACATTTATTTATTTGACATAGCCATACATGATTTGTGAAAGTTTGATTCGGATCGGAGCTCTATATCATATAGCTGCCATACAAACGATCAATCAGATTTCAAGTCTTTGTATGGGAAACTTTTTGTGCTTTTCCAAGCTATTGCAACTGAATTCAACATTTATTCATTTGACATAGCCGTACATGATTTGAGAAAGTTTGATTTGGATCGGATCCCTATATCATATAGCTGCCATACAAACGACCGATATGGAAACAAGTCTTTGTATGGAAAATTTTTTTTTTTTTGCAACCTATTGCAACGGAATTCAACATTTATTTATTTGACATAGCCGTTCATGATTTGTGAAAGTTTGATTAGGATCGGATCCCTATATCATATAGCTGCCATACAAACGATCAATCAGATTTCAAGTCTTTGTATGAGAAACTTTTTTGTTTTCCAAGCTATTACAACTGAATTCAACATTTATTTATTTGACATTGCCATACATGATTTGTGAAAGTTTGATTGGGATCGGATCTCTATATCATATAGCTGCCATACAAACGACCGATATAAGAACAAGTCTTTGTATGGAAAACTTTTTTGTTTTCCAAGCTATTGCAACTAAATTCACCATTTATTCATTTGACATAGCCATACATGATTTGTGAAAGTTTATTTTGGATCGGAGCTCTATATCATATAGCTGCCATACAAACGATCAATCAGATTTCAAGCTTTGTATGGACAATTTTTTGTTTTCCAAGCTATTACAACTGAATTCAACATTTATTTATTTGACATTGCCAGACATGATTTGTGAAAGTTTGATTTGGATCGGATCTCTATATCATATAGCTGCCATACAAACGACCGATATAAGAACAAGTCTTTGTATGGAAAACTTTTTTGTTTTCCAAGCTATTACAACTGAATTCAACATTTATTCATTTGACATAGCCATACATGATTTGTGAAAGTTTGATTCGGATCGGATCCCTATAGCATATAGCTGCCATACAAACGATCAATCGGATTTCAAGTCTTTGTATGGGAAACTTTTTTGTTTTCCAAGCTATTACAACTGAATTCAACATTTATTTATTTGACATAGCCATACATGATTTGTGAAAGTTTGATTCGGATCGGAGCTCTATATCATATAGCTGCCATACAAACGACCGATATGAAAACAAATCAAAACGAAATGAAAACGATCAATCAGATTTCAAGTCTTTGTATGGAAAACTTTTTTGTTTTCCAAGCTATTGCAACTAAATTCACCATTTATTCATTTGACATAGCCATACATGATTTGTGAAAGTTTATTTCGGATCGGAGCTCTATATCATATAGCTGCCATACAAACGATCAATCAGATTTCAAGTCTTTGTATGGGAAACTTTTTTGTTTTCCAAGCTATTGCAACTGAATTCAACATTTATTTATTTGACATTGCCATACATGATTTGTGAAAGTTTGATTCGGATCGGATCTCTACATCATATAGCTGCCATACAAACGATCAATCAGATTTCAAGTCTTTGTATGGGACACTTTTTTGTTTTTCAAGCTATTACAACTGAATTCAAAATTTATTCATTTGACATAGCCATACATGATTTGTGAAAGTTTGATTCGGATCGGAGCTCTATGTCATATAGCTGCCATACAAACGATCAATCAGATTTCAAGTCTTTTGTATGGGAAACTTTTTGTTTTCCAAGCTATTACAACTGAATTCAACATTTATTCATTTGACATAGCCGTACATGATTTGAGAAAGTTTGATTTGGATCGGATCTCCATATCATATAGCTGCCATACAAACGACCGATATGAAAACAAATCAAAACGAAATGAAAACGATCAATCAGATTTCAAGTCTTTGTATGGAAAACTTTTTTGTTTTCCAAGCTATTACAACTGAATTCACCATTTATTCATTTGACATAGCCATACATGATTTGTGAAAGTTTATTTCGGATCGGAGCTCTATATCATATAGCTGCCATACAAACGATCAATCAGATTTCAAGTCTTTGTATGGGAAACTTTTTGTTTTCCAAGCTATTACAACTGAATTCAACATTTATTTATTTGACATAGCCATACATGATTTGTGAAAGTTTGATTTGGATCGGATCTCTATATCATATAGCTGCCATACAAACGATCAATCAGATTTCAAGTCTTTGTATGGGAAACTTTTTTTGTTTTCCAAGCTATTACAACTGAATTCAACACTTATTCATTTGACATAGCCATACATGATTTGTGAAAGTTTGATTCGGATCGGAGCTCTATATCATATAGCTGCCATACAAACGATCAATCAGATTTCAAGTCTTTGTATGGGAAACTTTTTTGTTTTCCAAGCTATTACAACTGAATTCAACATTTATTTATTTGACATAGCCGTACATGATTTGAGAAAGTTTGATTTGGATCGGATCTCCATATCATATAGCTGCCATACAAACGACCGATATGAAAACAAATCAAAACGAAGAAAACGATCAATCAGATTTCAAGTCTTTGTATGGAAAACTTTTTTGTTTTCCAAGCTATTACAACTGAATTCAACATTTATTCATTTGACATAGCCATACATGATTTGTGAAAGTTTGATTTCGGATCGGAGCTCTATATCATATAGCTGCCATACAAACGATCAATCAGATTTCAAGTCTTTGTATGGGAAACTTTTTTGTTTTCCAAGCTATTACAACTGAATTCAACATTTATTTATTTGACATTGCCATACATGATTTGTGAAAGTTTGATTCGGATCGGATCTCTATATCATATAGCTGCCATACAAACGATCAATCAGATTTCAAGTCTTTGTATGGGAAACTTTTTTGTTTTCCAAGCTATTGCAACTGAATTCAACATTTATTCATTTGACATAGCCATACATGATTTGTGAAAGTTTGATTCGGATCGGATCTCTATATCATATAGCTGCCATACAAACGATCAATCAGATTTCAAGTCTTTGTATGGGAAACTTTTTTGTTTTCCAAGCTATTACAACTGAATTCAACATTTATTCATTTGACATAGCCGTACATGATTTGAGAAAGTTTGATTTGGATCGGATCTCCATATCATATAGCTGCCATACAAACGACCGATATGAAAACAAATCAAACGAAATGAAAACGATCAATCAGATTTCAAGTCTTTGTATGGAAAACTTTTTTGTTTTCCAAGCTATTGCAACTGAATTCAACATTTATTTATTTGACATAGCCATACATGATTTGTGAAAGTTTATTTCGGATCGGAGCTCTATATCATATAGCTGCCATACAAACGATCAATCAGATTTCAAGTCTTTGTATGGGAAACTTTTTTTGTTTTCCAAGCTATTACAACTGAATTCAACATTTATTTATTTGACATAGCCATACATGATTTGTGAAAGTTTATTTCGGATCGGAGCTCTATATCATATAGCTGCCATACAAACGATCAATCAGATTTCAAGTCTTTGTATGGGAAACTTTTTTGTTTTCCAAGCTATTACAACTGAATTCAACATTTATTTATTTGACATAGCCATACATGATTTGTGAAAGTTTATTTCGGATCGGAGCTCTATATCATATAGCTGCCATACAAACGATCAATCAGATTTCAAGTCTTTGTATGGGAAACTTTTTGTTTTCCAAGCTATTACAACTGAATTCAACATTTATTCATTTGACATTGCCATACATGATTTGTGAAAGTTTGATTCGGATCGGAGCTCTATATCATATAGCTGCCATACAAACGATCAATCAGATTTCAAGTCTTTGTATGGGAAACTTTTTTGTTTTCCAAGCTATTACAACTGAATTCAACATTTATTCATTTGACATAGCCATACATGATTTGTGAAAGTTTGATTCGGATCGGAGCTCTATATCATATAGCTGCCATACAAACGATCAATCAGATTTCAAGTCTTTGTATGGGAAACTTTTTTGTTTTCCAAGCTATTACAACTGAATTCAACATTTATTTATTTATCGTTGCCATACATGATTTGTGAGAGTTTGATTGGGATCGGATCTCTATATCATATAGCTGCCATACAAACGATCAATCAGATTTCAAGTCTTTGTATGGGAAACTTTTTTATTTTCCAAGCTATTACAACTGAATTCAACATTTATTTATTTGACATAGCCATACATGATTTGTGAAAGTTTGATTCGGATCGGAGCTCTATATCATATAGCTGCCATACAAACGATCAATCAGATTTCAAGTCTTTGTATGGGAAACTTTTTTTGTTTTCCAAGCTATTACAACTGAATTCAACATTTATTTATTTGTCATTGCCATACATGATTTGTGAGAGTTTAATTGGGATCGGATCTCTATATTATATAGCTGCCATACACACGATCAATCAGATTTCAAGTTTTTGTATGGGAAACTTTTTTGTTTTCCAAGCTATTACAACTGAATTCAACATTTATTTATTTGTCATAGCCATACATGATTTGTGAGAGTTTGATTGGGATCGGATCTCTATATCATATAGCTGCCATACAAACGATCAATCAGATTTCAAGTCTTTGTATGGGAAACTTTTTTATTTTCCAAGCTATTGCAACTGAATTCAACATTTATTTATTTGACATAGCCATACATGATTTGTAAAAGTTTGATTCGGATCGGAGCTCTATATCATATAGCTGCCATACAAACGATCAATCAGATTTCAAGTCTTTGTATGGAAAACTTTTTTGTTTTCCAACCTATTGCAACTGAATTCAACATTTATTTATTTGACATAGCCATACATGATTTGTGAAAGTTTGATTTGGATCGGAGCTCTATATCATATAGCTGCCATACAAACGATCAATCAGACTTCAAGTCTTTGTATGAGAAACTTTTTTGTTTTCCAAGCTATTACAACTGAATTCAACATTTATTTATTTATCGTTGCCATACATGATTTGTGAGAGTTTGATTGGGATCGCATCTCTATATCATATAGCTGCCATACAAACGATCAATCAGATTTCAAGTCTTTGTATGGGAAACTTTTTTGTTTTCCAAGCTATTACAACTGAATTCAACATTTATTTATTTGACATTGCCATACATGATTTGTGAAAGTTTGATTCGGATCGGAGCTCTATATCATATAGCTGCCATACAAACGATCAATCAGATTTCAAGTCTTTGTATGGGAAACTTTTTTGTTTTCCAAGCTATTACAACTGAATTCAACATTTATTCATTTGACATAGCCATACATGATTTGTGAAAGTTTATTTCGGATCGGATCTCTATATCATATAGCTGCCATACAAACGATCAATCAGATTTCAAGTCTTTGTATGGGAAACTTTTTTTGTTTTCCAAGCTATTACAACTGAATTCAACATTTATTCATTTGACATAGCCATACATGATTTGTGAAAGTTTGATTTGGATCGGATCTCCATATCATATAGCTGCCATACAAACGACCGATATGAATACAAGTCTTTGTATGGAAAATTTTTTTTTTTTTGCAACCTATTGCAACTGAATTCAACATTTATTCATTTGCTATAGCCATACATGATTTGTGAAAGTTTGATTTGGATCGGAGCTCTATATCATATAGCTGCCAATCAGATTTCAAGTCTTTGTATGAGAAACTTTTTTGTTTTAAAAGCTATTACAACTGATTTCAACATTTATTTATTTGACATTGCCATACATGATTTGTGAAAGTTTGATTGGGATCGGATCTCTATATCATATAGCTGCCATACAAACGATCAATCAGATTTCAAGTCTTTGTATGGGAAACTTTTTTGTTTTCCAAGCTATTACAACTGAATTCAACATTTATTCATTTGACATAGCCATACATGATTTGTGAAAGTTTGATTCGGATCGGATCTCTACATCATATAGCTGCCATACAAACGATCAATCAGATTTCAAGTCTTTGTATGGGAAACTTTTTTGTTTTCCAAGCTATTACAACTGAATTCAACATTTATTTATTTGACATAGCCATACATGATTTGTGAAAGTTTGATTCGGATCGGAGCTCTATATCATATAGCTGCCATACAAACGACCGATATGAAAACAAATCAAAACGAAATGAAAACGATCAATCAGATTTCAAGTCTTTGTATGGAAAACTTTTTTGTTTTCCAAGCTATTACAACTAAATTCAACATTTATTCATTTGACATAGCCATACATGATTTGTGAAAGTTTATTTCGGATCGGAGCTCTATATCATATAGCTGCCATACAAACGATCAATCAGATTTCAAGTCTTTGTATGGGAAACTTTTTTGTTTTCCAAGCTATTACAACTGAATTCAACATTTATTTATTTGACATTGCCATACATGATTTGTGAAAGTTTGATTCGGATCGGAGCTCTATATCATATAGCTGCCATACAAACGATCAATCAGATTTCAAGTCTTTGTATGGGAAACTTTTTTGTTTTCCAAGCTATTACAACTGAATTCAACATTTATTCATTTGACATAGCCATACATGATTTGTGAAAGTTTGATTCGGATCGGAGCTCTATATCATATAGCTGCCATACAAACGATCAATCAGATTTCAAGTCTTTGTATGAGAAACTTTTTTGTTTTCCAAGCTATTACAACTGAATTCAACATTTATTTATTTATCGTTGCCATACATGATTTGTGAGAGTTTGATTGGGATCGGATCTCTATATCATATAGCTGCCATACAAACGATCAATCAGATTTCAAGTCTTTGTATGAGAAACTTTTTTATTTTCCAAGCTATTGCAACTGAATTCAACATTTATTTATTTGACATAGCCATACATGATTTGTGAAAGTTTGATTTGGATCGGAGCTCTATATCATATAGCTGCCATACAAACGATCAATCAGACTTCAAGTCTTTGTATGAGAAACTTTTTTGTTTTCCAAGCTATTACAACTGAATTCAACATTTATTTATTTATCATTGCCATACATGATTTGTGAGAGTTTGATTGGGATCGGATCTCTATATCATATAGCTGCCATACAAACGATCAATCAGATTTCAAGTTTTTGTATGAGAAACTTATTTATTTTCCAAGCTATTACAACGGAATTCAACATTTATTTATTTGACATAGCCATACATGATTTGTGAAAGTTTGATTCGGATCGGAGCTCTATATCATATAGCTGCCATACAAACGATCAATCAGATTTCAAGTCTTTGTATGGGAAACGTTTTTGTTTTCCAAGCTATTACAACTGAATTCAACATTTATTTATTTGACATAGCCATACATGATTTGTGAAAGTTTATTTCAGATCCGACCACTATATCATATAGCTGTCATACAAACGATCAATCAGATTTCAAGTCTTTGTATGGGAAACTTTTTTGTTTTCCAAGCTATTACAACTGAATTCAACATTTATTCATTTGACATAGCCGTACATGATTTGAGAAAGTTTGATTTGGATCGGATCTCCATATCATATAGCTGCCATACAAACGACCGATATGAATACAAGTCTTTGAATGGAAAATTTTTTTTTTTTTGCAACCTATTGCAACTGAATTCAACATTTATTCATTTGCTATAGCCATACATGATTTGTGAAAGTTTGATTTGGATCGGAGCTCTATATCATATAGCTGCCAATCAGATTTCAAGTCTTTGTATGGGAATCTTTTTTGTTTTCCAAGCTATTACAACTGAATTCAACATTTATTCATTTGACATAGCCATACATGATTTGTGAAAGTTTGATTCGGATCGGAGCTCTATATCATATAGCTGCCATACAAACGATCAATCAGATTTCAAGTCTTTGTATGGGAAACTTTTTTGTTTTCCAAGCTATTACAACTGAATTCAACATTTATTTATTTGACATTGCCATACATGATTTGTGAAAGTTTGATTGGGATCGGATCTCTATATCATATAGCTGCCATACAAACGATCAATCGGATTTCAAGTCTTTGTATGGAAAACTTTTTTGTTTTCCAAGCTATTAGAACTGAATTCAACATTTATTCATTTGTCATAGCCGTACATGATTTGAGAAAGTTTGATTTGGATCGGAGCTCTATATCATATAGCTGCCAATCAGATTTCAAGTCTTTGTATGAGAAACTTTTTTGTTTTAAAAGCTATTACAACTGATTTCAACATTTATTTATTTGACATAGCCATACATGATTTGTGAAAGTTTGATTGGGATCGGATCTCTATATCATATAGCTGCCATACAAACGATCAATCAGATTTCAAGTCTTTGTATGAGAAACTTTTTTGTTTTCCAAGCTATTACAACTGAATTCAACATTTATTTATTTGACATAGCCATACATGATTTGTGAAAGTTTATTTCGGATCGGAGCTCTATATCATATAGCTGCCATACAAACGATCAATCAGATTTCAAGTCTTTGTATGAGAAACTTTTTTGTTTTCCAAGCTATTACAACTGAATTCAACATTTATTTATTTGACATTGCCATACATGATTTGTGAAAGTTTGATTCGGATCGGAGCTCTATATCATATAGCTGCCATACAAACGATCAATCAGATTTCAAGTCTTTGTATGGGAAACTTTTTTGTTTTCCAAGCTATTACAACTGAATTCAACATTTATTCATTTGACATAGCCATACATGATTTGTGAAAGTTTGATTCGGATCGGAGCTCTATATCATATAGCTGCCATACAAACGATCAATCAGATTTCAAGTCTTTGTATGAGAAACTTTTTTGTTTTCCAAGCTATTACAACTGAATTCAACATTTATTTATTTATCGTTGCCATACATGATTTGTGAGAGTTTGATTGGGATCGCATCTCTATATCATATAGCTGCCATACAAACGATCAATCAGATTTCAAGTTTTTGTATGAGAAACTTATTTATTTTCCAAGCTATTCCAACGGAATTCAACATTTATTTATTTGACATAGCCATACATGATTTGTGAAAGTTTGATTCGGATCGGAGCTCTATATCATATAGCTGCCATACAAACGATCAATCAGATTTCAAGTCTTTGTATGGGAAACTTTTTTGTTTTCCAAGCTATTACAACTGAATTCAACATTTATTTATTTGACATAGCCATACATGATTTGTGAAAGTTTATTTCGGATCGGACCACTATATCATATAGCTGTCATACAAACGATCAATCAGATTTCAAGTCTTTGTATGGGAAACTTTTTTGTTTTCCAAGCTATTACAACTGAATTCAACATTTATTCATTTGACATAGCCGTACATGATTTGAGAAAGTTTGATTTGGATCGGATCTCCATATCATATAGCTGCCATACAAACGACCGATATGAAAACAAGTCTTTGTATGGAAAATTTTTTTTTTTTTGCAACCTATTGCAACTGAATTCAACATTTATTCATTTGCTATAGCCATACATGATTTGTGAAAGTTTGATTTGGATCGGAGCTCTATATCATATAGCTGCCAATCAGATTTCAAGTCTTTGTATGGGAATCTTTTTTGTTTTCCAAGCTATTACAACTGAATTCAACATTTATTCATTTGACATAGCCATACATGATTTGTGAAAGTTTGATTCGGATCGGAGCTCTATATCATATAGCTGCCATACAAACGATCAATCAGATTTCAAGTCTTTGTATGGGAAACTTTTTTGTTTTCCAAGCTATTACAACTGAATTCAACATTTATTTATTTGACATTGCCATACATGATTTGTGAAAGTTTGATTCGGATCGGATCTCTATATCATATAGCTGCCATACAAACGATCAATCAGATTTCAAGTCTTTGTATGGAAAACTTTTTTGTTTTCCAAGCTATTACAACTGAATTCAACATTTATTCATTTGTCATAGCCGTACATGATTTGAGAAAGTTTGATTTGGATCGGAGCTCTATATCATATAGCTGCATACAAACGATCAATCAGATTTCAAGTCTTTGTATGGGAAACTTTTTTGTTTTCCAAGCTATTACAACTGAATTCAACATTTATTTATTTGACATTGCCATACATGATTTGTGAAAGTTTGATTGGGATCGGATCTCTATATCATATAGCTGCCATACAAACGATCAATCAGATTTCAAGTCTTTGTATGAGAAACTTTTTTGTTTTCCAAGCTATTACAACTGAATTCAACATTTATTTATTTGACATAGCCATACATGATTTGTGAAAGTTTATTTCGGATCGGAGCTCTATATCATATAGCTGCCATACAAACGATCAATCAGATTTCAAGTCTTTGTATGGGAAACTTTTTTGTTTTCCAAGCTATTACAACTGAATTCAACATTTATTTATTTGACATTGCCATACATGATTTGTGAAAGTTTGATTCGGATCGGAGCTCTATATCATATAGCTGCCATACAAACGATCAATCAGATTTCAAGTCTTTGTATGGGAAACTTTTTTGTTTTCCAAGCTATTACAACTGAATTCAACATTTATTTATTTATCGTTGCCATACATGATTTGTGAGAGTTTAATTGGGATCGGATCTCTATATCATATAGCTGCCATACAAACGATCAATCAGATTTCAAGTTTTTGTATGGGAAACTTTTTTGTTTTCCAAGCTATTACAACTGAATTCAACATTTATTCATTTGACATAGCCATACATGATTTGTGAAAGTTTGATTCGGATCGGAGCTCTATATCATATAGCTGCCATACAAACGATCAATCAGATTTCAAGTCTTTGTATGGGAAACTTTTTTGTTTTCCAAGCTATTACAACTGAATTCAACATTTATTTATTTGACATAGCCATACATGATTTGTGAAAGTTTATTTCGGATCGGACCTCTATATCATATAGCTGCCATACAAACGATCAATCAGATTTCAAGTCTTTGTATGGGAAACTTTTTTGTTTTCCAAGCTATTACAACTGAATTCAACATTTATTTATTTGACATAGCCGTACATGATTTGAGAAAGTTTGATTTGGATCGGATCTCCATATCATATAGCTGCCATACAAACGACCGATATGAATACAAGTCTTTGAATGGAAAATTTTTTTTTTTTTGCAACCTATTGCAACTGAATTCAACATTTATTCATTTGCTATAGCCATACATGATTTGTGAAAGTTTGATTTGGATCGGAGCTCTATATCATATAGCTGCCATACAAACGATCAATCAGATTTCAAGTCTTTGTATGGGAAACTTTTTTGTTTTCCAAGCTATTACAACTGAATTCAACATTTATTCATTTGACATAGCCATACATAATTTGTGAAAGTTTGATTCGGATCGGAGCTCTATATCATATAGCTGCCATACAAACGATCAATCAGATTTCAAGTCTTTGTATGGGAAACTTTTTTGTTTTCCAAGCTATTACAACTGAATTCAACATTTATTTATTTGACATTGCCATACATGATTTGTGAAAGTTTGATTGGGATCGGATCTCTATATCATATAGCTGCCATACAAACGATCAATCAGATTTCAAGTCTTTGTATGGAAAACTTTTTTGTTTTCCAAGCTATTACAACTGAATTCAACATTTATTCATTTGTCATAGCCATACATGATTTGAGAAAGTTTGATTTGGATCGGAGCTCTATATCATATAGCTGCATACAAACGATCAATCAGATTTCAAGTCTTTGTATGAGAAACTTTTTTGTTTTACAAGCTATTACAACTGAATTCAACATTTATTTATTTGACATAGCCATACATGATTTGTGAAAGTTTGATTGGGATCGGATCTCTATATCATATAGCTGCCATACAAACGATCAATCAGATTTCAAGTCTTTGTATGAGAAACTTTTTTGTTTTCCAAGCTATTACAACTGAATTCAACATTTATTTATTTGACATAGCCATACATGATTTGTGAAAGTTTATTTCGGATCGGAGCTCTATATCATATAGCTGCCATACAAACGATCAATCAGATTTCAAGTCTTTGTATGGGAAACTTTTTTGTTTTCCAAGCTATTACAACTGAATTCAACATTTATTTATTTGACATTGCCATACATGATTTGTGAAAGTTTGATTCGGATCGGAGCTCTATATCATATAGCTGCCATACAAACGATCAATCAGATTTCAAGTCTTTGTATGGGAAACTTTTTTGTTTTCCAAGCTATTACAACTGAATTCAACATTTATTTATTTGACATAGCCATACATGATTTGTGAAAGTTTGATTCGGATCGGAGCTCTATATCATATAGCTGCCATACAAACGATCAATCAGATTTCAAGTCTTTGTATGAGAAACTTTTTTGTTTTCCAAGCTATTACAACTGAATTCAACATTTATTTATTTATCGTTGCCATACATGATTTGTGAGAGTTTGATTGGGATCGCATCTCTATATCATATAGCTGCCATACAAACGATCAATCAGATTTCAAGTCTTTGTATGGGAAACTTTTTTATTTTCCAAGCTATTGCAACTGAATTCAACATTTATTTATTTGACATAGCCATACATGATTTGTGAAAGTTTGATTTGGATCGGAGCTCTATATCATATAGCTGCCATACAAACGACCGATATGAAAACAAATCAAAACGAAATGAAAACGATCAATCAGATTTCAAGTCTTTGTATGGAAAACTTTTTTGTTTTCCAAGCTATTACAACTGAATTCAACATTTATTCATTTGACATAGCCATACATGATTTGTGAAAGTTTATTTCGGATCGGAGCTCTATATCATATAGCTGCCATACAAACGATCAATCAGATTTCAAGTCTTTGTATGGGAAACTTTTTTGTTTTCCAAGCTATTACAACTGAATTCAACATTTATTTATTTGACATTGCCATACATGATTTGTGAAAGTTTGATTCGGATCGGAGCTCTATATCATATAGCTGCCATACAAACGATCAATCAGATTTCAAGTCTTTGTATGGGAAACTTTTTTGTTTTCCAAGCTATTACAACTGAATTCAACATTTATTCATTTGACATAGCCATACATGATTTGTGAAAGTTTGATTTGGATCGGAGCTCTATATCATATAGCTGCCATACAAACGACCGATATGAAAACAAATCAAAACGAAATGAAAACGATCAATCAGATTTCAAGTCTTTGTATGGGAAACTTTTTTGTTTTCCAAGCTATTACAACTGAATTCAACATTTATTTATTTGCTATAGCCATACATGATTTGTGAAAGTTTGATTCGGATCGGAGCTCTATATCATATAGCTGCCATACAAACGACCGATATGAAAACAAATCAAAACGAAATGAAAACGATCAATCAGATTTCAAGTCTTTGTATGGAAAACTTTTTTGTTTTCCAAGCTATTACAACTGAATTCAACATTTATTCATTTGACATAGCCATACATGATTTGTGAAAGTTTATTTCGGATCGGAGCTCTATATCATATAGCTGCCATACAAACGATCAATCAGATTTCAAGTCTTTGTATGGGAAACTTTTTTGTTTTCCAAGCTATTACAACTGAATTCAACATTTATTTATTTGACATTGCCATACATGATTTGTGAAAGTTTGATTCGGATCGGAGCTCTATATCATATAGCTGCCATACAAACGATCAATCAGATTTCAAGTCTTTGTATGGGAAACTTTTTTGTTTTCCAAGCTATTACAACTGAATTCAACATTTATTCATTTGACATAGCCATACATGATTTGTGAAAGTTTGATTCGGATCGGAGCTCTATATCATATAGCTGCCATACAAACGATCAATCAGATTTCAAGTCTTTGTATGAGAAACTTTTTTGTTTTCCAAGCTATTACAACTGAATTCAACATTTATTTATTTATCGTTGCCATACATGATTTGTGAGAGTTTGATTGGGATCGGATCTCTATATCATATAGCTGCCATACAAACGATCAATCAGATTTCAAGTTTTTGTATGTGAAACTTTTTTATTTTCCAAGCTATTACAACGGAATTCAACATTTATTTATTTGACATAGCCATACATGATTTGTGAAAGTTTGATTCGGATCGGAGCTCTATATCATATAGCTGCCATACAAACGATCAATCAGATTTCAAGTCTTTGTATGGGAAACTTTTTTGTTTTCCAAGCTATTACAACTGAATTCAACATTTATTTATTTGACGTTGCCATACATGATTTGTGAGAGTTTGATTGGGATCGGATCTCTATATCATATAGCTGCCATACAAACGATCAATCAGATTTCAAGTTTTTGTATGGGAAACTTTTTTATTTTCCAAGCTATTACAACGGAATTCAACATTTATTTATTTGACATAGCCATACATGATTTGTGAAAGTTTGATTCGGATCGGAGCTCTATATCATATAGCTGCCATACAAACGATCAATCAGATTTCAAGTCTTTGTATGGGAAACTTTTTTGTTTTCCAAGCTATTACAACTGAATTCAACATTTATTTATTTGACATAGCCATACATGATTTGTGAAAGTTTATTTCGGATCGGACCTCTATATCATATAGCTGCCATACAAACGATCAATCAGATTTCAAGTCTTTGTATGGGAAACTTTTTTGTTTTCCAAGCTATTACAACTGAATTCAACATTTATTCATTTGACATAGCCGTACATGATTTGAGAAAGTTTGATTTGGATCGGATCTCCATATCATATAGCTGCCATACAAACGACCGATATGAAAACAAGTCTTTGTATGGAAAATTTTTTTTTTTTTGCAACCTATTGCAACTGAATTCAACATTTATTCATTTGCTATAGCCATACATGATTTGTGAAAGTTTGATTTGGATCGGAGCTCTATATCATATAGCTGCCATACAAACGATCAATCAGATTTCAAGTCTTTGTATGGGAAACTTTTTTGTTTTCCAAGCTATTACAACTGAATTCAACATTTATTCATTTGACATAGCCATACATGATTTGTGAAAGTTTGATTCGGATCGGAGCTCTATATCATATAGCTGCCATACAAACGATCAATCAGATTTCAAGTCTTTGTATGGGAAACTTTTTTGTTTTCCAAGCTATTACAACTGAATTCAACATTTATTTATTTGACATAGCCATACATGATTTGTGAAAGTTTGATTGGGATCGGATCTCTATATCATATAGCTGCCATACAAACGATCAATCAGATTTCAAGTCTTTGTATGGGAAACTTTTTTGTTTTCCAAGCTATTACAACTGAATTCAACATTTATTCATTTGTCATAGCCGTACATGATTTGTGAAAGTTTGATTTGGATCGGAGCTCTATATCATATAGCTGCCATACAAACGATCAATCATATTTCAAGTCTTTGTATGGGAAACTTTTTTGTTTTCCAAGCTATTACAACTGAATTCAACATTTATTTATTTGACATAGCCATACATGATTTGTGAAAGTTTGATTGGGATCGGATCTCTATATCATATAGCTGCCATACAAACGATCAATCAGATTTCAAGTCTTTGTATGGGAAACTTTTTTGTTTTCCAAGCTATTACAACTGAATTCAACATTTATTTATTTGACATAGCCATACATGATTTGTGAAAGTTTGATTTCGGATCGGAGCTCTATATCATATAGCTGCCATACAAACGATCAATCAGATTTCAAGTCTTTGTATGGGAAACTTTTTTGTTTTCCAAGCTATTACAACTGAATTCAACATTTATTTATTTGACATTGCCATACATGATTTGTGAAAGTTTGATTCGGATCGGAGCTCTATATCATATAGCTGCCATACAAACGATCAATCAGATTTCAAGTCTTTGTATGGGAAACTTTTTTGTTTTCCAAGCTATTACAACTGAATTCAACATTTATTTATTTGACATAGCCATACATGATTTGTGAAAGTTTGATTCGGATCGGAGCTCTATATCATATAGCTGCCATACAAACGATCAATCAGATTTCAAGTCTTTGTATGAGAAACTTTTTTGTTTTCCAAGCTATTACAACTGAATTCAACATTTATTTATTTATCGTTGCCATACATGATTTGTGAGAGTTTGATTGGGATCGCATCTCTATATCATATAGCTGCCATACAAACGATCAATCAGATTTCAAGTTTTTGTATGGGAAACTTTTTTGTTTTCCAAGCTATTACAACTGAATTCAACATTTATTTATTTGACATAGCCGTACATGATTTGTGAAAGTTTGATTCGGATCGGAGCTCTATATCATATAGCTGCCATACAAACGATCAATCAGATTTCAAGTCTTTGTATGGGAAACTTTTTTGTTTTCCAAGCTATTACAACTGAATTCAACATTTATTTATTTGACATAGCCATACATGATTTGTGAAAGTTTATTTCGGATCGGACCTCTATATCATATAGCTGTCATACAAACGATCAATCAGATTTCAAGTCTTTGTATGGGAAACTTTTTTGTTTTCCAAGCTATTACAACTGAATTCAACATTTATTCATTTGACATAGCCATACATGATTTGTGAAAGTTTGATTTGGATCGGATCTCTATATCATATAGCTGCCATACAAACGACCGATATGAATACAAGTCTTTGTATGGAAAATTTTTTTTTTTTTTGCAAGCTATTGCAACTGAATTCAACATTTATTCATTTGCTATAGCCATACATGATTTGTGAAAGTTTGATTTGGATCGGAGCTCTATATCATATAGCTGCCATACAAACGATCAATCAGATTTCAAGTCTTTGTATGGGAAACTTTTTTGTTTTCCAAGCTATTACAACTGAATTCAACATTTATTCATTTGACATAGCCATACATGATTTGTGAAAGTTTGATTCGGATCGGAGCTCTATATCATATAGCTGCCATACAAACGATCAATCAGATTTCAAGTCTTTGTATAGGAAACTTTTTTGTTTTCCAAGCTATTACAACTGAATTCAACATTTATTTATTTGACATTGCCATACATGATTTGTGAAAGTTTGATTGGGATCGGATCTCTATATCATATAGCTGCCATACAAACGATCAATCAGATTTCAAGTCTTTGTATGGAAAACTTTTTTGTTTTCCAAGCTATTACAACTGAATTCAACATTTATTCATTTGACATAGCCGTACATGATTTGTGAAAGTTTGATTTGGATCGGAGCTCTATATCATATAGCTGCCATACAAACGATCAATCAGATTTCAAGTCTTTGTATGAGAAACTTTTTTTGTTTTCCAAGCTATTACAACTGAATTCAACATTTATTTATTTGACATTGCCATACATGATTTGTGAAAGTTTGATTGGGATCGGATCTCTATATCATATAGCTGCCATACAAACGATCAATCAGATTTCAAGTCTTTGTATGGGAAACTTTTTTGTTTTCCAAGCTATTACAACTGAATTCAACATTTATTTATTTGACATAGCCATACATGATTTGTGAAAGTTTATTTCGGATCGGAGCTCTATATCATATAGCTGCCATACAAACGATCAATCAGATTTCAAGTCTTTGTATGGGAAACTTTTTTGTTTTCCAAGCTATTACAACTGAATTCAACATTTATTTATTTGACATTGCCATACATGATTTGTGAAAGTTTGATTCGGATCGGAGCTCTATATCATATAGCTGCCATACAAACGATCAATCAGATTTCAAGTCTTTGTATGGGAAACTTTTTTGTTTTCCAAGCTATTACAACTGAATTCAACATTTATTTATTTATCATTGCCATACATGATTTGTGAGAGTTTGATTGGGATCGCATCTCTATATCATATAGCTGCCATACAAACGATCAATCAGATTTCAAGTTTTTGTATGGGAAACTTTTTTATTTTCCAAGCTATTACAACGGAATTCAACATTTATTTATTTGACATAGCCATACATGATTTGTGAAAGTTTGATTCGGATCGGAGCTCTATATCATATAGCTGCCATACAAACGATCAATCAGATTTCAAGTCTTTGTATGGGAAACTTTTTTGTTTTCCAAGCTATTACAACTGAATTCAACATTTATTTATTTGACATAGCCATACATGATTTGTGAAAGTTTATTTCGGATCGGACCTCTATATCATATAGCTGCCATACAAACGATCAATCAGATTTCAAGTCTTTGTATGGGAAACTTTTTTGTTTTCCAAGCTATTACAACTGAATTCAACATTTATTCATTTGACATAGCCGTACATGATTTGTGAAAGTTTGATTTGGATCGGATCTCCATATCATATAGCTGCCATACAAACGACCGATATGAATACAAGTCTTTGTATGGAAAATTTTTTTTTTTGCAACCTATTGCAACTGAATTCAACATTTATTCATTTGCTATAGCCATACATGATTTGTGAAAGTTTGATTTGGATCGGAGCTCTATATCATATAGCTGCCAATCAGATTTCAAGTCTTTGTATGGGAATCTTTTTTGTTTTCCAAGCTATTACAACTGAATTCAACATTTATTCATTTGACATAGCCATACATGATTTGTGAAAGTTTGATTCGGATCGGAGCTCTATATCATATAGCTGCCATACAAACGATCAATCAGATTTCAAGTCTTTGTATGGGAAACTTTTTTGTTTTCCAAGCTATTACAACTGAATTCAACATTTATTTATTTGACATTGCCAGACATGATTTGTGAAAGTTTGATTGGGATCGGATCTCTATATCATATAGCTGCCATACAAACGATCAATCAGATTTCAAGTCTTTGTATGGAAAACTTTTTTGTTTTCCAAGCTATTAGAACTGAATTCAACATTTATTTATTTGACATAGCCGTACATGATTTGTGAAAGTTTGATTTGGATCGGAGCTCTATATCATATAGCTGCCATACAAAGATCAATCAGATTTCAAGTCTTTGTATGAGAAACTTTTTTGTTTTCCAAGCTATTACAACTGAATTCAACATTTATTTATTTGACATAGCCATACATGATTTGTGAAAGTTTGATTGGGATCGGATCTCTATATCATATAGCTGCCATACAAACGATCAATCAGATTTCAAGTCTTTGTATGGGAAACTTTTTTGTTTTCCAAGCTATTACAACTGAATTCAACATTTATTTATTTGACATAGCCATACATGATTTGTGAAAGTTTATTTCGGATCGGAGCTCTATATCATATAGCTGCCATACAAACGATCAATCAGATTTCAAGTCTTTGTATGGGAAACTTTTTTGTTTTCCAAGCTATTACAACTGAATTCAACATTTATTTATTTGACATTGCCATACATGATTTGTGAAAGTTTGATTCGGATCGGAGCTCTATATCATATAGCTGCCATACAAACGATCAATCAGATTTCAAGTCTTTGTATGGGAAACTTTTTTGTTTTCCAAGCTATTACAACTGAATTCAACATTTATTCATTTGACATAGCCATACATGATTTGTGAAAGTTTGATTCGGATCGGAGCTCTATATCATATAGCTGCCATACAAACGATCAATCAGATTTCAAGTCTTTGTATGAGAAACTTTTTTGTTTTCCAAGCTATTACAACTGAATTCAACATTTATTTATTTATCGTTGCCATACATGATTTGTGAGAGTTTGATTGGGATCGCATCTCTATATCATATAGCTGCCATACAAACGATCAATCAGATTTCAAGTTTTTGTATGGGAAACTTATTTATTTTCCAAGCTATTACAACGGAATTCAACATTTATTTATTTGACATAGCCATACATGATTTGTGAAAGTTTGATTTGGATCGGAGCTCTATATCATATAGCTGCCATACAAACGATCAATCAGACTTCAAGTCTTTGTATGGGAAACTTTTTTGTTTTCCAAGCTATTACAACTGAATTCAACATTTATTTATTTAACATTGCCATACATGATTTGTGAGAGTTTGATTGGGATCGGATCTCTATATCATATAGCTGCCATACAAACGATCAATCAGATTTCAAGTTTTTGTATGGGAAACTTTTTTATTTTCCAAGCTATTACAACGGAATTCAACATTTATTTATTTGACATAGCCATACATGATTTGTGAAAGTTTGATTCGGATCGGAGCTCTATATCATATAGCTGCCATACAAACGATCAATCAGATTTCAAGTCTTTGTATGGGAAACTTTTTTGTTTTCCAAGCTATTACAACTGAATTCAACATTTATTCATTTGACATAGCCATACATGATTTGTGAAAGTTTATTTCGGATCGGACCTCTATATCATATAGCTGCCATACAAACGATCAATCAGATTTCAAGTCTTTGTATGGGAAACTTTTTTGTTTTCCAAGCTATTACAACTGAATTCAACATTTATTCATTTGACATAGCCATACATGATTTGTGAAAGTTTGATTTGGATCGGATCTCTATATCATATAGCTGCCATACAAACGACCAATATGAATTCAAGTCTTTGTATGGAAAATTTTTTTTTTTTGCAACCTATTGCAACTGAATTCAACATTTATTCATTTGCCATAGCCATACATGATTTGTGAAAGTTTGATTTGGATCGGAGCTCTATATCATATAGCTGCCATACAAAGATCAATCAGATTTCAAGTCTTTGTATGGGAAACTTTTTTGTTTTCCAAGCTATTACAACTGAATTCAACATTTATTCATTTGACATAGCCATACATGATTTGTGAAAGTTTGATTCGGATCGGAGCTCTATATCATATAGCTGCCATACAAACGATCAATCAGATTTCAAGTCTTTGTATGGGAAACTTTTTTGTTTTCCAAGCTATTACAACTGAATTCAACATTTATTTATTTGACATAGCCATACATGATTTGTGAAAGTTTGATTGGGATCGGAGCTCTATATCATATAGCTGCCATACAAACGATCAATCAGATTTCAAGTCTTTGTATGGAAAACTTTTTTGTTTTCCAAGCTATTACAACTGAATTCAACATTTATTCATTTGACATAGCCATACATGATTTGTGAAAGTTTGATTTGGATCGGAGCTCTATATCATATAGCTGCCATACAAACGATCAATCAGATTTCAAGTCTTTGTATGAGAAACTTTTTTGTTTTCCAAGCTATTACAACTGAATTCAACATTTATTTATTTGACATTGCCATACATGATTTGTGAAAGTTTGATTGGGATCGGATCTCTATATCATATAGCTGCCATACAAACGATCAATCAGATTTCAAGTCTTTGTATGGGAAACTTTTTTGTTTTCCAAGCTATTACAACTGAATTCAACATTTATTTATTTGACATAGCCATACATGATTTGTGAAAGTTTATTTCGGATCGGAGCTCTATATCATATAGCTGCCATACAAACGATCAATCAGATTTCAAGTCTTTGTATGGGAAACTTTTTTGTTTTCCAAGCTATTACAACTGAATTCAACATTTATTTATTTGACATTGCCATACATGATTTGTGAAAGTTTGATTCGGATCGGAGCTCTATATCATATAGCTGCCATACAAACGATCAATCAGATTTCAAGTCTTTGTATGGGAAACTTTTTTGTTTTCCAAGCTATTACAACTGAATTCAACATTTATTCATTTGACATAGCCATACATAATTTGTGAAAGTTTGATTCGGATCGGAGCTCTATATCATATAGCTGCCATACAAACGATCAATCAGATTTCAAGTCTTTGTATGGAAAACTTTTTTTTTGCAAGCTATTACAACTGAATTCAACATTTATTCATTTGCTATAGCCATACATGATTTGTGAAAGTTTGATTTGGATCGGAGCTCTATATCATATAGCTGCCATACAAACGATCAATCAGACTTCAAGTCTTTGTATGAGAAACTTTTTTGTTTTCCAAGCTATTACAACTGAATTCAACATTTATTTATTTATCGTTGCCATACATGATTTGTGAGAGTTTGATTGGGATCGCATCTCTATATCATATAGCTGCCATACAAACGATCAATCAGATTTCAAGTCTTTGTATGGGAAACTTTTTTATTTTCCAAGCTATTACAACTGAATTCAACATTTATTTATTTGACATAGCCATACATGATTTGTGAAAGTTTGATTCGGATCGGAGCTCTATATCATATAGCTGCCATACAAACGATCAATCAGATTTCAAGTCTTTGTATGGGAAACTTTTTTGTTTTCCAAGCTATTACAACTGAATTCAACATTTATTCATTTGACATAGCCATACATGATTTGTGAAAGTTTATTTCGGATCGGATCTCTATATCATATAGCTGCCATACAAACGATCAATCAGATTTCAAGTCTTTGTATGGGAAACTTTTTTGTTTTCCAAGCTATTACAACTGAATTCAACATTTATTCATTTGACATAGCCGTACATGATTTGAGAAAGTTTGATTTGGATCGGATCTCCATATCATATAGCTGCCATACAAACGACCAATATGAATACAAGTCTTTGTATGGAAAATTTTTTTTTTTTGCAACCTATTGCAACTGAATTCAACATTTATTCATTTGCTATAGCCATACATGATTTGTGAAAGTTTGATTTGGATCGGAGCTCTATATCATATAGCTGCCATACAAACGATCAATCAGATTTCAAGTCTTTGTATGGGAAACTTTTTTGTTTTCCAAGCTATTACAACTGAATTCAACATTTATTTATTTGACATTGCCATACATGATTTGTGAAAGTTTGATTCGGATCGGAGCTCTATATCATATAGCTGCCATACAAACGATCAATCAGATTTCAAGTCTTTGTATGGAAAACTTTTTTTTTTACAAGCTATTACAACTGAATTCAACATTTATTCATTTGACATTGCCATACATGATTTGTGAGAGTTTGATTTGGATCGGAGCTCTATATCATATAGCTGCCATACAAACGATCAATCAGACTTCAAGTCTTTGTATGAGAAACTTTTTTGTTTTCCAAGCTATTACAACTGAATTCAACATTTATTTATTTATCATTGCCATACATGATTTGTGAGAGTTTGATTGGGATCGCATCTCTATATCATATAGCTGCCATACAAACGATCAATCAGATTTCAAGTTTTTGTATGGGAAACTTTTTTATTTTCCAAGCTATTACAACGGAATTCAACATTTATTTATTTGACATAGCCATACATGATTTGTGAAAGTTTGATTCGGATCGGAGCTCTATATCATATAGCTGCCATACAAACGATCAATCAGATTTCAAGTCTTTGTATGGGAAACTTTTTTGTTTTCCAAGCTATTACAACTGAATTCAACATTTATTTATTTGACATAGCCATACATGATTTGTGAAAGTTTATTTCGGATCGGACCTCTATATCATATAGCTGCCATACAAACGATCAATCAGATTTCAAGTCTTTGTATGGGAAACTTTTTTGTTTTCCAAGCTATTACAACTGAATTCAACATTTATTCATTTGACATAGCCGTACATGATTTGAGAAAGTTTGATTTGGATCGGATCTCCATATCATATAGCTGCCATACAAACGACCGATATGAAAACAAGTCTTTGTATGGAAAATTTTTTTTTTTTTGCAACCTATTGCAACTGAATTCAACATTTATTCATTTGCTATAGCCATACATGATTTGTGAAAGTTTGATTTGGATCGGAGCTCTATATCATATAGCTGCCATACAAACGATCAATCAGATTTCAAGTCTTTGTATGGGAAACTTTTTTGTTTTCCAAGCTATTACAACTGAATTCAACATTTATTCATTTGACATAGCCATACATGATTTGTGAAAGTTTGATTCGGATCGGAGCTCTATATCATATAGCTGCCATACAAACGATCAATCAGATTTCAAGTCTTTGTATGGGAAACTTTTTTGTTTTCCAAGCTATTACAACTGAATTCAACATTTATTTATTTGACATTGCCATACATGATTTGTGAAAGTTTGATTGGGATCGGATCTCTATATCATATAGCTGCCATACAAACGATCAATCAGATTTCAAGTCTTTGTATGGAAAACTTTTTTGTTTTCCAAGCTATTACAACTGAATTCAACATTTATTCATTTGTCATAGCCGTACATGATTTGAGAAAGTTTGATTTGGATCGGAGCTCTATATCATATAGCTGCCATACAAACGATCAATCAGATTTCAAGTCTTTGTATGAGAAACTTTTTTGTTTTCAAAGCTATTACAACTGATTTCAACATTTATTTATTTGACATTGCCATACATGATTTGTGAAAGTTTGATTGGGATCGGATCTCTATATCATATAGCTGCCATACAAACGATCAATCAGATTTCAAGTCTTTGTATGGGAAACTTTTTTGTTTTCCAAGCTATTACAACTGAATTCAACATTTATTTATTTGACATAGCCATACATGATTTGTGAAAGTTTATTTCGGATCGGAGCTCTATATCATATAGCTGCCATACAAACGATCAATCAGATTTCAAGTCTTTGTATGGGAAACTTTTTTGTTTTCCAAGCTATTACAACTGAATTCAACATTTATTTATTTGACATTGCCATACATGATTTGTGAAAGTTTGATTGGGATCGGATCTCTATATCATATAGCTGCCATACAAACGATCAATCAGATTTCAAGTCTTTGTATGGAAAACTTTTTTGTTTTCCAAGCTATTACAACTGAATTCAACATTTATTCATTTGACATTGCCATACATGATTTGAGAAAGTTTGATTTGGATCGGAGCTCTATATCATATAGCTGCCATACAAACGATCAATCAGATTTCAAGTCTTTGTATGGGAAACTTTTTTGTTTTCCAAGCTATTACAACTGAATTCAACATTTATTTATTTGTCATTGCCATACATGATTTGTGAGAGTTTGATTGGGATCGGATCTCTATATCATATAGCTGCCATACAAACGATCAATCAGATTTCAAGTCTTTGTATGGGAAACTTTTTTGTTTTCCAAGCTATTACAACTGAATTCAACATTTATTCATTTGACATTGCCATACATGATTTGTGAAAGTTTGATTCGGATCGGAGCTCTATATCATATAGCTGCCATACAAACGATCAATCAGATTTCAAGTCTTTGTATGGGAAACTTTTTTGTTTTCCAAGCTATTACAACTGAATTCAACATTTATTCATTTGACATAGCCATACATGATTTGTGAAAGTTTGATTCGGATCGGAGCTCTATATCATATAGCTGCCATACAAACGATCAATCAGATTTCAAGTCTTTGTATGGAAAATTTTTTTGCAACCTATTGCAACTGAATTTAACATTTATTCATTTGCTATAGCCATACATGATTTGTGAAAGTTTGATTTGGATCGGAGCTCTATATCATATAGCTGCCATACAAACGATCAATCAGACTTCAAGTCTTTGTATGAGAAACTTTTTTGTTTTCCAAGCTATTACAACTGAATTCAACATTTATTTATTTATCGTTGCCATACATGATTTGTGAGAGTTTGATTGGGATCGGATCTCTATATCATATAGCTGCCATACAAACGATCAATCAGATTTCAAGTTTTTGTATGGGAAACTTTTTTATTTTCCAAGCTATTACAACGGAATTCAACATTTATTTATTTGACATAGCCATACATGATTTGTGAAAGTTTGATTCGGATCGGAGCTCTATATCATATAGCTGCCATACAAACGATCAATCAGATTTCAAGTCTTTGTATGGGAAACTTTTTTGTTTTCCAAGCTATTACAACTGAATTCAACATTTATTCATTTGACATAGCCATACATGATTTGTGAAAGTTTATTTCGGATCGGAGCTCTATATCATATAGCTGCCATACAAACGATCAATCAGATTTCAAGTCTTTGTATGGGAAACTTTTTTGTTTTCCAAGCTATTACAACTGAATTCAACATTTATTCATTTGACATAGCCGTACATGATTTGAGAAAGTTTGATTTGGATCGGATCTCCATATCATATAGCTGCCATACAAACGACCGATATGAAAACAAGTCTTTGTATGGAAAATTTTTTTTTTTTGCAACCTATTGCAACTGAATTCAACATTTATTCATTTGCTATAGCCATACATGATTTGTGAAAGTTTGATTTGGATCGGAGCTCTATATCATATAGCTGCCATACAAACGATCAATCAGATTTCAAGTCTTTGTATGGGAAACTTTTTTGTTTTCCAAGCTATTACAACTGAATTCAACATTTATTTATTTGACATTGCCATACATGATTTGTGAAAGTTTGATTCGGATCGGAGCTCTATATCATATAGCTGCCATACAAACGATCAATCAGATTTCAAGTCTTTGTATGGAAAATTTTTTTGCAACCTATTACAACTGAATTCAACATTTATTCATTTGCTATAGCCATACATGATTTGTGAAAGTTTGATTTGGATCGGAGCTCTATATCATATAGCTGCCATACAAACGATCAATCAGATTTCAAGTCTTTGTATGAGAAACTTTTTTGTTTTCCAAGCTATTACAACTGAATTCAACATTTATTTATTTGTCGTTGCCATACATGATTTGTGAGAGTTTGATTGGGATCGGATCTCTATATCATATAGCTGCCATACAAACGATCAATCAGATTTCAAGTCTTTGTATGGGAAACTTTTTTATTTTCCAAGCTATTACAACTGAATTCAACATTTATTTATTTGACATAGCCATACATGATTTGTGAAAGTTTGATTCGGATCGGAGCTCTATATCATATAGCTGCCATACAAACGATCAATCAGATTTCAAGTCTTTGTATGGGAAACTTTTTTGTTTTCCAAGCTATTACAACTGAATTCAACATTTATTCATTTGCTATAGCCATACATGATTTGTGAAAGTTTAATTTGGATCGGATCTCTATATCATATAGCTGCCATACAAACGATCAATATGATTACAAGTCTTTGAATGGAAAATTTTTTTTTTTCCAAGCTATTGCAACTGAATTCAACATTTATTCATTTGCTATAGCCATACATGATTTGTGAAAGTTTGATTTGGATCGGAGCTCTATATCATATAGCTGCATACACGACAATCAGATTTCAAGTCTTTGTATGGGAAACTTTTTTGTTTTCCAAGCTATTACAACTGAATTCAACATTTATTCATTTGACATAGCCATACATGATTTGTGAAAGTTTGATTCGGATCGGAGCTCTATATCATATAGCTGCCATACAAACGATCAATCAGATTTCAAGTCTTTGTATGGGAAACTTTTTTGTTTTCCAAGCTATTACAACTGAATTCAACATTTATTTATTTGACATTGCCATACATGATTTGTGAAAGTTTGATTGGGATCGGATCTCTATATCATATAGCTGCCATACAAACGATCAATCAGATTTCAAGTCTTTGTATGGAAAACTTTTTTGTTTTCCAAGCTATTACAACTGAATTCAACATTTATTCATTTGTTATGGCCGTACATGATTTGTGAAAGTTTGATTTGGATCGGAGCTCTATATCATATAGCTGCCATACAAACGATCAATCAGATTTCAAGTCTTTGTATGAGAAACTTTTTTGTTTTCCAAGCTATTACAACTGAATTCAACATTTATTTATTTGACATTGCCATACATGATTTGTGAAAGTTTGATTGGGATCGGATCTCTATATCATATAGCTGCCATACAAACGATCAATCAGATTTCAAGTCTTTGTATGAGAAACTTTTTTGTTTTCCAAGCTATTACAACTGAATTCAACATTTATTTATTTGACATAGCCATACATGATTTGTGAAAGTTTATTTCGGATCGGATCTCTATATCATATAGCTGCCATACAAACGATCAATCAGATTTCAAGTCTTTGTATGGGAAACTTTTTTGTTTTCCAAGCTATTACAACTGAATTCAACATTTATTTATTTGACATTGCCATACATGATTTGTGAAAGTTTGATTGGGATCGGATCTCTATATCATATAGCTGCCATACAAACGATCAATCAGATTTCAAGTCTTTGTATGGAAAACTTTTTTGTTTTCCAAGCTATTACAACTGAATTCAACATTTATTCATTTGACATAGCCATACATGATTTGTGAAAGTTTGATTTGGATCGGAGCTCTATATCATATAGCTGCCATACAAACGATCAATCAGATTTCAAGTCTTTGTATGAGAAACTTTTTTTGTTTTCCAAGCTATTACAACTGAATTCAACATTTATTTATTTATCGTTGCCATACATGATTTGTGAGAGTTTGATTGGGATCGGATCTCTATATCATATAGCTGCCATACAAACGATCAATCAGATTTCAAGTCTTTGTATGGGAAACTTTTTTGTTTTCCAAGCTATTACAACTGAATTCAACATTTATTTATTTGACATAGCCATACATGATTTGTGAAAGTTTGATTCGGATCGGAGCTCTATATCATATAGCTGCCATACAAACGATCAATCAGATTTCAAGTCTTTGTATGGGAAACTTTTTTGTTTTCCAAGCTATTACAACTGAATTCAACATTTATTCATTTGACATAGCCATACATGATTTGTGAAAGTTTATTTCGGATCGGAGCTCTATATCATATAGCTGCCATACAAACGATCAATCAGATTTCAAGTCTTTGTATGGGAAACTTTTTTGTTTTCCAAGCTATTACAACTGAATTCAACATTTATTCATTTGACATAGCCATACATGATTTGTGAAAGTTTGATTTGGATCGGATCTCTATATCATATAGCTGCCATACAAACGATCAATAAGAATTCAAGTCTTTGTATGGAAAATTTTTTTTTTTTGCAACCTATTGCAACTGAATTCAACATTTATTCATTTGCTATAGCCATACATGATTTGTGAAAGTTTGATTTGGATCGGAGCTCTATATCATATAGCTGCCATACAAACGATCAATCAGATTTCAAGTCTTTGTATGGGAAACTTTTTTGTTTTCCAAGCTATTACAACTGAATTCAACATTTATTCATTTGACATAGCCATACATGATTTGTGAAAGTTTGATTCGGATCGGAGCTCTATATCATATAGCTGCCATACAAACGATCAATCAGATTTCAAGTCTTTGTATGGGAAACTTTTTTGTTTTCCAAGCTATTACAACTGAATTCAACATTTATTTATTTGACATTGCCATACATGATTTGTGAAAGTTTGATTGGGATCGGATCTCTATATCATATAGCTGCCATACAAACGATCAATCAGATTTCAAGTCTTTGTATGGAAAACTTTTTTGTTTTCCAAGCTATTACAACTGAATTCAACATTTATTCATTTGTCATAGCCGTACATGATTTGAGAAAGTTTGATTTGGATCGGAGCTCTATATCATATAGCTGCCATACAAAGATCAATCAGATTTCAAGTCTTTGTATGAGAAACTTTTTTGTTTTAAAAGCTATTACAACTGAATTCAACATTTATTTATTTGACATAGCCATACATGATTTGTGAAAGTTTGATTGGGATCGGATCTCTATATCATATAGCTGCCATACAAACGATCAATCAGATTTCAAGTCTTTGTATGGGAAACTTTTTTGTTTTCCAAGCTATTACAACTGAATTCAACATTTATTTATTTGACATAGCCATACATGATTTGTGAAAGTTTATTTCGGATCGGAGCTCTATATCATATAGCTGCCATACAAACGATCAATCAGATTTCAAGTCTTTGTATGGGAAACTTTTTTGTTTTCCAAGCTATTACAACTGAATTCAACATTTATTTATTTGACATTGCCATACATGATTTGTGAAAGTTTGATTCGGATCGGAGCTCTATATCATATAGCTGCCATACAAACGATCAATCAGATTTCAAGTCTTTGTATGGGAAACTTTTTTGTTTTCCAAGCTATTACAACTGAATTCAACATTTATTTATTTGACATAGCCATACATGATTTGTGAAAGTTTGATTCGGATCGGAGCTCTATATCATATAGCTGCCATACAAACGATCAATCAGATTTCAAGTCTTTGTATGGAAAACTTTTTTTTTGCAAGCTATTACAACTGAATTCAACATTTATTCATTTGCTATAGCCATACATGATTTGTGAAAGTTTGATTTGGATCGGAGCTCTATATCATATAGCTGCCATACAAACGATCAATCAGATTTCAAGTCTTTGTATGAGAAACTTTTTTGTTTTCCAAGCTATTACAACTGAATTCAACATTTATTTATTTGACATTGCCATACATGATTTGTGAGAGTTTGATTGGGATCGGATCTCTATATCATATAGCTGCCATACAAACGATCAATCAGATTTCAAGTCTTTGTATGGGAAACTTTTTTATTTTCCAAGCTATTACAACTGAATTCAACATTTATTTATTTGACATAGCCATACATGATTTGTGAAAGTTTGATTCGGATCGGAGCTCTATATCATATAGCTGCCATACAAACGATCAATCAGATTTCATGTCTTTGTATGGAAAACTTTTTTGTTTTCCAAGCTATTACAACTGAATTCAACATTTATTCATTTGACATAGCCATACATGATTTGTGAGAGTTTATTTGGGATCGGATCTCTATATCATATAGCTGCCATACAAACGATCAATCGGATTTCAAGTCTTTGTATGGGAAACTTTTTTGTTTTCCAAGCTATTACAACTGAATTCAACATTTATTTATTTGACATAGCCATACATGATTTGAGAAAGTTTGATTTGGATCGGATCTCCATATCATATAGCTGCCATACAAACGACCGATATGAAAACAAGTCTTTGTATGGAAAATTTTTTTTTTTGCAACCTATTGCAACTGAATTCAACATTTATTCATTTGCTATAGCCATACATGATTTGTGAAAGTTTGATTTGGATCGGAGCTCTATATCATATAGCTGCCATACAAACGATCAATCAGATTTCAAGTCTTTGTATGGGAAACTTTTTTGTTTTCCAAGCTATTACAACTGAATTCAACATTTATTTATTTGACATTGCCATACATGATTTGTGAAAGTTTGATTCGGATCGGATCTCTATATCATATAGCTGCCATACAAACGATCAATCAGATTTCAAGTCTTTGAATGGAACTTTTTTTTTTTTGTTTGCAACCTATTGCAACTGAATTCAACATTTATTTATTTGACATAGCCATACATGATTTGTGAAAGTTTGATTTGGATCGGAGCTCTATATCATATAGCTGCCATACAAACGATCAATCAGATTTCAAGTCTTTGTATGAGAAACTTTTTTGTTTTCCAAGCTATTACAACTGAATTCAACATTTATTTATTTGTCATTGCCATACATGATTTGTGAGAGTTTGATTGGGATCGGATCTCTATATCATATAGCTGCCATACAAACGATCAATCAGATTTCAAGTCTTTGTATGGGAAACTTTTTTATTTTCCAAGCTATTACAACTGAATTCAACATTTATTTATTTGACATAGCCATACATGATTTGTGAAAGTTTGATTCGGATCGGAGCTCTATATCATATAGCTGCCATACAAACGATCAATCAGATTTCAAGTCTTTGTATGGGAAACTTTTTTGTTTTCCAAGCTATTACAACTGAATTCAACATTTATTTATTTGACATAGCCATACATAATTTGTGAAAGTTTATTTCGGATCGGATCTCTATATCATATAGCTGCCATACAAACGATCAATCAGATTTCAAGTCTTTGTATGGGAAACTTTTTTGTTTTCCAAGCTATTACAACTGAATTCAACATTTATTCATTTGACATAGCCGTACATGATTTGAGAAAGTTTGATTTGGATCGGATCTCCATATCATATAGCTGCCATACAAACGACCGATATGAATACAAGTCTTTGTATGGAAAATTTTTTTTTTTTGCAACCTATTGCAACTGAATTCAACATTTATTCATTTGCTATAGCCATACATGATTTGTGAAAGTTTGATTTGGATCGGAGCTCTATATCATATAGCTGCATACAAACGATCAATCAGATTTCAAGTCTTTGTATGGGAAACTTTTTTGTTTTCCAAGCTATTACAACTGAATTCAACATTTATTCATTTGACATAGCCATACATGATTTGTGAAAGTTTGATTCGGATCGGAGCTCTATATCATATAGCTGCCATACAAACGATCAATCAGATTTCAAGTCTTTGTATGGGAAACTTTTTTGTTTTCCAAGCTATTACAACTGAATTCAACATTTATTTATTTGACATTGCCATACATGATTTGTGAAAGTTTGATTGGGATCGGATCTCTATATCATATAGCTGCCATACAAACGATCAATCAGATTTCAAGTCTTTGTATGGAAAACTTTTTTGTTTTCCAAGCTATTACAACTGAATTCAACATTTATTCATTTGCTATAGCCATACATGATTTGTGAAAGTTTGATTTGGATCGGATCTCTATATCATATAGCTGCCATACAAACGCAATCAGATTTCAAGTCTTTGTATGAGAAACTTTTTTGTTTTCCAAGCTATTACAACTGAATTCAACATTTATTTATTTGACATTGCCATACATGATTTGTGAAAGTTTGATTGGGATCGGATCTCTATATCATATAGCTGCCATACAAACGATCAATCAGATTTCAAGTCTTTGTATGGGAAACTTTTTTGTTTTCCAAGCTATTACAACTGAATTCAACATTTATTTATTTGACATAGCCATACATGATTTGTGAAAGTTTGATTCGGATCGGAGCTCTATATCATATAGCTGCCATACAAACGATCAATCAGATTTCAAGTCTTTGTATGGGAAACTTTTTTGTTTTCCAAGCTATTACAACTGAATTCAACATTTATTTATTTGACATAGCCATACATAATTTGTGAAAGTTTAATTCGGATCGGATCTCTATATCATATAGCTGCCATACAAACGATCAATCAGATTTCAAGTCTTTGTATGGGAAACTTTTTTGTTTTCCAAGCTATTACAACTGAATTCAACATTTATTCATTTGACATAGCCGTACATGATTTGAGAAAGTTTGATTTGGATCGGATCTCCATATCATATAGCTGCCATACAAACGACCGATATGAAAACAAGTCTTTGTATGGAAAATTTTTTTTTTTTTGCAACCTATTGCAACTGAATTCAACATTTATTCATTTGCTATAGCCATACATGATTTGTGAAAGTTTGATTTGGATCGGAGCTCTATATCATATAGCTGCCATACAAACGATCAATCAGATTTCAAGTCTTTGTATGGGAAACTTTTTTGTTTTCCAAGCTATTACAACTGAATTCAACATTTATTCATTTGACATAGCCATACATGATTTGTGAAAGTTTGATTCGGATCGGAGCTCTATATCATATAGCTGCCATACAAACGATCAATCAGATTTCAAGTCTTTGTATGGGAAACTTTTTTGTTTTCCAAGCTATTACAACTGAATTCAACATTTATTTATTTGACATAGCCATACATGATTTGTGAAAGTTTGATTTGGATCGGATCTCTATATCATATAGCTGCCATACAAACGATCAATCAGATTTCAAGTCTTTGTATGGGAAACTTTTTTGTTTTCCAAGCTATTACAACTGAATTCAAAATTTATTCATTTGACATAGCCATACATGATTTGAGAAAGTTTGATTTGGATCGGAGCTCTATATCATATAGCTGCCATACAAACGATCAATCAGATTTCAAGTCTTTGTATGAGAAACTTTTTTGTTTTCCAAGCTATTACAACTGAATTCAACATTTATTTATTTGACATTGCCATACATGATTTGTGAAAGTTTGATTGGGATCGGATCTCTATATCATATAGCTGCCATACAAACGATCAATCAGATTTCAAGTCTTTGTATGGGAAACTTTTTTGTTTTCCAAGCTATTACAACTGAATTCAACATTTATTTATTTGACATAGCCATACATGATTTGTGAAAGTTTATTTCGGATCGGAGCTCTATATCATATAGCTGCCATACAAACGATCAATCAGATTTCAAGTCTTTGTATGGGAAACTTTTTTGTTTTCCAAGCTATTACAACTGAATTCAACATTTATTTATTTGACATTGCCATACATGATTTGTGCAAGTTTGATTCGGATCGGATTTCTATATCATATAGCTGCCATACAAACGATCAATCAGATTTCAAGTCTTTGTATGGAAAACTTTTTGTTTTCCAAGCTATTACAACTGAATTCAACATTTATTTAGTTGACATAGCCATACATGATTTGAGAAAGTTTGATTTGGATCGGAGCTCTATATCATATAGCTGCCATACAAACGATCAATCAGATTTCAAGTCTTTGTATGAGAAACTTTTTTGTTTTCCAAGCTATTACAACTGAATTCAACATTTATTTATTTGTCATTGCCATACATGATTTGTGAAAGTTTGATTGGGATCGGATCTCTATATCATATAGCTGCCATACAAACGATCAATCAGATTTCAAGTCTTTGTATGGGAAACTTTTTTGTTTTCCAAGCTATTACAACTGAATTCAACATTTATTTATTTGACATAGCCATACATGATTTGTGAAAGTTTGATTCGGATCGGAGCTCTATATCATATAGCTGCCATACAAACGATCAATCAGATTTCAAGTCTTTGTATGGGAAACTTTTTTGTTTTCCAAGCTATTACAACTGAATTCAACATTTATTCATTTGACATAGCCATACATGATTTGTGAAAGTTTGATTCGGATCGGAGCTCTATATCATATAGCTGCCATACAAACGATCAATCAGATTTCAAGTCTTTGTATGGAAAACTTTTTTTTTTGCAAGCTATTGCAACTGAATTCAACATTTATTCATTTGACATAGCCATACATGATTTGTGAAAGTTTGATTTGGATCGGAGCTCTATATCATATAGCTGCCATACAAACGATCAATCAGATTTCAAGTCTTTGTATGAGAAACTTTTTTGTTTTCCAAGCTATTACAACTGAATTCAACATTTATTTATTTGACATTGCCATACATGATTTGTGAGAGTTTGATTGGGATCGGATCTCTATATCATATAGCTGCCATACAAACGATCAATCAGATTTCAAGTCTTTGTATGGGAAACTTTTTTGTTTTCCAAGCTATTACAACTGAATTCAACATTTATTTATTTGACATAGCCATACATGATTTGTGAAAGTTTGATTCGGATCGGAGCTCTATATCATATAGCTGCCATACAAACGATCAATCAGATTTCAAGTCTTTGTATGGGAAACTTTTTTGTTTTCCAAGCTATTACAACTGAATTCAACATTTATTCATTTGACATAGCCATACATGATTTGTGAAAGTTTATTTCGGATCGGAGCTCTATATCATATAGCTGCCATACAAACGATCAATCAGATTTCAAGTCTTTGTATGGGAAACTTTTTTGTTTTCCAAGCTATTACAACTGAATTCAACATTTATTCATTTGACATAGCCATACATGATTTGAGAAAGTTTGATTTGGATCGGATCTCCATATCATATAGCTGCCATACAAACGACCGATATGAAAACAAGTCTTTGTATGGAAAATTTTTTTTTTTTGCATCCTATTGCAACTGAATTCAACATTTATTCATTTGCTATAGCCATACATGATTTGTGAAAGTTTGATTTGGATCGGAGCTCTATATCATATAGCTGCCATACAAACGATCAATCAGATTTCAAGTCTTTGTATGGGAAACTTTTTTGTTTTCCAAGCTATTACAACTGAATTCAACATTTATTTATTTGACATAGCCATACATGATTTGTGAAAGTTTGATTCGGATCGGATCTCTATATCATATAGCTGCCATACAAACGATCAATCAGATTTCAAGTCTTTGTATGGAAAATTTTTTTTTTTGCAAGCTATTGCAACTGAATTCAACATTTATTCATTTGCCATAGCCATACATGATTTGTGAAAGTTTGATTTGGATCGGAGCTCTATATCATATAGCTGCCATACAAACGATCAATCAGATTTCAAGTCTTTGTATGAGAAACTTTTTTGTTTTCCAAGCTATTACAACTGAATTCAACATTTATTTATTTGACATTGCCATACATGATTTGTGAGAGTTTGATTGGGATCGGATCTCTATATCATATAGCTGCCATACAAACGATCAATCAGATTTCAAGTCTTTGTATGGGAAACTTTTTTGTTTTCCAAGCTATTACAACTGAATTCAACATTTATTTATTTGACATAGCCATACATGATTTGTGAAAGTTTGATTCGGATCGGAGCTCTATATCATATAGCTGCCATACAAACGATCAATCAGATTTCAAGTCTTTGTATGGGAAACTTTTTTGTTTTCCAAGCTATTACAACTGAATTCAACATTTATTCATTTGACATAGCCATACATGATTTGTGAAAGTTTGATTTGGATCGGATCTCTATATCATATAGCTGCCATACAAACGATCAATAAGATTACAAGTCTTTGTATGGAAAATTTTTTTTTTTTTCCAACCTATTGCAACTGAATTCAACATTTATTCATTTGATATAGCCATACATGATTTGTGAAAGTTTGATTTGGATCGGAGCTCTATATCATATAGCTGCCATACAAACGATCAATCAGATTTCAAGTCTTTGTATGGGAAACTTTTTTGTTTTCCAAGCTATTACAACTGAATTCAACATTTATTCATTTGACATAGCCATACATGATTTGTGAAAGTTTGATTCGGATCGGAGCTCTATATCATATAGCTGCCATACAAACGATCAATCAGATTTCAAGTCTTTGTATGGGAAACTTTTTTGTTTTCCAAGCTATTACAACTGAATTCAACATTTATTTATTTGACATTGCCATACATGATTTGTGAAAGTTTGATTGGGATCGGATCTCTATATCATATAGCTGCCATACAAACGATCAATCAGATTTCAAGTCTTTGTATGGAAAACTTTTTTGTTTTCCAAGCTATTACAACTGAATTCAACATTTATTCATTTGACATAGCCATACATGATTTGTGAAAGTTTGATTTGGATCGGAGCTCTATATCATATAGCTGCCATACAAACGATCAATCAGATTTCAAGTCTTTGTATGAGAAACTTTTTTGTTTTCCAAGCTATTACAACTGAATTCAACATTTATTTATTTGACATTGCCATACATGATTTGTGAAAGTTTGATTGGGATCGGATCTCTATATCATATAGCTGCCATACAAACGATCAATCAGATTTCAAGTCTTTGTATGGGAAACTTTTTTGTTTTCCAAGCTATTACAACTGAATTCAACATTTATTTATTTGACATAGCCATACATGATTTGTGAAAGTTTGATTTCGGATCGGAGCTCTATATCATATAGCTGCCATACAAACGATCAATCAGATTTCAAGTCTTTGTATGGGAAACTTTTTTGTTTTCCAAGCTATTACAACTGAATTCAACATTTATTTATTTGACATTGCCATACATGATTTGTGAAAGTTTGATTGGGATCGGATCTCTATATCATATAGCTGCCATACAAACGATCAATCAGATTTCAAGTCTTTGTATGGAAAACTTTTTTGTTTTCCAAGCTATTACAACTGAATTCAACATTTATTTATTTGACATAGCCATACATGATTTGTGAAAGTTTGATTTGGATCGGAGCTCTATATCATATAGCTGCCATACAAACGATCAATCAGATTTCAAGTCTTTGTATGAGAAACTTTTTTGTTTTCCAAGCTATTACAACTGAATTCAACATTTATTTATTTGTCATAGCCATACATGATTTGTGAGAGTTTGATTGGGATCGGATCTCTATATCATATAGCTGCCATACAAACGATCAATCAGATTTCAAGTCTTTGTATGGGAAACTTTTTTGTTTTCCAAGCTATTACAACTGAATTCAACATTTATTTATTTGACATAGCCATACATGATTTGTGAAAGTTTGATTCGGATCGGAGCTCTATATCATATAGCTGCCATACAAACGATCAATCAGATTTCAAGTCTTTGTATGGGAAACTTTTTTGTTTTCCAAGCTATTACAACTGAATTCAACATTTATTCATTTGACATAGCCATACATGATTTGTGAAAGTTTGATTCGGATCGGAGCTCTATATCATATAGCTGCCATACAAACGATCAATCAGATTTCAAGTCTTTGTATGGAAAATTTTTTTGCAACCTATTGCAACTGAATTCAACATTTATTCATTTGCTATAGCCATACATGATTTGTGAAAGTTTGATTTGGATCGGAGCTCTATATCATATAGCTGCCATACAAACGATCAATCAGATTTCAAGTCTTTGTATGAGAAACTTTTTTGTTTTCCAAGCTATTACAACTGAATTCAACATTTATTTATTTGACATTGCCATACATGATATGTGAGAGTTTGATTGGGATCGGATCTCTATATCATATAGCTGCCATACAAACGATCAATCAGATTTCAAGTCTTTGTATGGGAAACTTTTTTGTTTTCCAAGCTATTACAACTGAATTCAACATTTATTTATTTGACATAGCCATACATGATTTGTGAAAGTTTGATTCGGATCGGAGCTCTATATCATATAGCTGCCATACAAACGATCAATCAGATTTCAAGTCTTTGTATGGGAAACTTTTTTGTTTTCCAAGCTATTACAACTGAATTCAACATTTATTTATTTGACATAGCCATACATGATTTGTGAAAGTTTGATTTCGGATCGGATCTCTATATCATATAGCTGCCATACAAACGATCAATGAGATTTCAAGTCTTTGTATGGAAAACTTTTTTGTTTTTCAAGCTATTGCAACTGAATTCAACATTTATTCATTTGACATAGCCGTACATGATTTGTGAAAGTTTGATTTGGATCGGATCTCCATATCATATAGCTGCCATACAAACGACCAATATGATTTCAAGTCTTTGTATGGAAAAATTTTTTTTTTTTGCAACCTATTGCAACTGAATTCAACATTTATTCATTTGCTATAGCCATACATGATTTGTGAAAGTTTGATTTGGATCGGAGCTCTATATCATATAGCTGCCATACAAACGATCAATCAGATTTCAAGTCTTTGTATGGGAAACTTTTTTGTTTTCCAAGCTATTACAACTGAATTCAACATTTATTCATTTGACATAGCCATACATGATTTGTGAAAGTTTGATTCGGATCGGAGCTCTATATCATATAGCTGCCATACAAACGATCAATCAGATTTCAAGTCTTTGTATGGGAAACTTTTTTGTTTTCCAAGCTATTACAACTGAATTCAACATTTATTTATTTGACATAGCCATACATGATTTGTGAAAGTTTGATTGGGATCGGATCTCTATATCATATAGCTGCCATACAAACGATCAATCAGATTTCAAGTCTTTGTATGGAAAACTTTTTTGTTTTCCAAGCTATTACAACTGAATTCAACATTTATTCATTTGCTATAGCCATACATGATTTGTGAAAGTTTGATTTGGATCGGATCTCTATATCATATAGCTGCCATACAAACGATCAATCAGATTTCAAGTCTTTGTATGAGAAACTTTTTTGTTTTCCAAGCTATTACAACTGAATTCAACATTTATTTATTTGACATAGCCATACATGATTTGTGAAAGTTTGATTGGGATCGGATCTCTATATCATATAGCTGCCATACAAACGATCAATCAGATTTCAAGTCTTTGTATGGGAAACTTTTTTGTTTTCCAAGCTATTACAACTGAATTCAACATTTATTTATTTGACATAGCCATACATGATTTGTGAAAGTTTATTTCGGATCGGAGCTCTATATCATATAGCTGCCATACAAACGATCAATCAGATTTCAAGTCTTTGTATGGGAAACTTTTTTGTTTTCCAAGCTATTACAACTGAATTCAACATTTATTTATTTGACATTGCCATACATGATTTGTGAAAGTTTGATTCGGATCGGAGCTCTATATCATATAGCTGCCATACAAACGATCAATCAGATTTCAAGTCTTTGTATGGGAAACTTTTTTGTTTTCCAAGCTATTACAACTGAATTCAACATTTATTTATTTGACATAGCCATACATGATTTGTGAAAGTTTGATTCGGATCGGAGCTCTATATCATATAGCTGCCATACAAACGATCAATCAGATTTCAAGTCTTTGTATGGAACTTTTTTTTTTTTGTTTGCAAGCTATTAAAACTGAATTCAACATTTATTTATTTGACATAGCCATACATGATTTGTGAAAGTTTGATTTGGATCGGAGCTCTATATCATATAGCTGCCATACAAACGATCAATCAGATTTCAAGTCTTTGTATGAGAAACTTTTTTGTTTTCCAAGCTATTACAACTGAATTCAACATTTATTTATTTGACATTGCCATACATGATTTGTGAGAGTTTGATTGGGATCGGATCTCTATATCATATAGCTGCCATACAAACGATCAATCAGATTTCAAGTTTTTGTATGGGAAACTTTTTTATTTTCCAAGCTATTACAACGGAATTCAACATTTATTTATTTGACATAGCCATACATGATTTGTGAAAGTTTGATTCGGATCGGAGCTCTATATCATATAGCTGCCATACAAACGATCAATCAGATTTCAAGTCTTTGTATGGGAAACTTTTTTGTTTTCCAAGCTATTACAACTGAATTCAACATTTATTTATTTGACATAGCCATACATGATTTGTGAAAGTTTATTTCGGATCGGAGCTCTATATCATATAGCTGCCATACAAACGATCAATCAGATTTCAAGTCTTTGTATGGGAAACTTTTTTGTTTTCCAAGCTATTACAACTGAATTCAACATTTATTCATTTGACATAGCCGTACATGATTTGAGAAAGTTTGATTTGGATCGGATCTCCATATCATATAGCTGCCATACAAACGACCGATATGAATACAAGTCTTTGTATGGAAAATTTTTTTTTTTTGCAACCTATTGCAACTGAATTCAACATTTATTCATTTGCTATAGCCATACATGATTTGTGAAAGTTTGATTTGGATCGGAGCTCTATATCATATAGCTGCCATACAAACGATCAATCAGATTTCAAGTCTTTGTATGGGAAACTTTTTTGTTTTCCAAGCTATTACAACTGAATTCAACATTTATTCATTTGACATAGCCATACATGATTTGTGAAAGTTTGATTCGGATCGGAGCTCTATATCATATAGCTGCCATACAAACGATCAATCAGATTTCAAGTCTTTGTATGGGAAACTTTTTTGTTTTCCAAGCTATTACAACTGAATTCAACATTTATTTATTTGACATAGCCATACATGATTTGTGAAAGTTTGATTGGGATCGGATCTCTATATCATATAGCTGCCATACAAACGATCAATCAGATTTCAAGTCTTTGTATGGAAAACTTTTTTGTTTTCCAAGCTATTACAACTGAATTCAACATTTATTCATTTGACATAGCCATACATGATTTGTGAAAGTTTGATTTGGATCGGATCTCTATATCATATAGCTGCCATACAAACGATCAATCAGATTTCAAGTCTTTGTATGAGAAACTTTTTTGTTTTCCAAGCTATTACAACTGAATTCAACATTTATTTATTTGACATAGCCATACATGATTTGTGAAAGTTTGATTGGGATCGGATCTCTATATCATATAGCTGCCATACAAACGATCAATCAGATTTCAAGTCTTTGTATGGGAAACTTTTTTGTTTTCCAAGCTATTACAACTGAATTCAACATTTATTTATTTGACATAGCCATACATGATTTGTGAAAGTTTATTTCGGATCGGAGCTCTATATCATATAGCTGCCATACAAACGATCAATCAGATTTCAAGTCTTTGTATGGGAAACTTTTTTGTTTTCCAAGCTATTACAACTGAATTCAACATTTATTTATTTGACATTGCCATACATGATTTGTGAAAGTTTGATTCGGATCGGAGCTCTATATCATATAGCTGCCATACAAACGATCAATCAGATTTCAAGTCTTTGTATGGGAAACTTTTTTGTTTTCCAAGCTATTACAACTGAATTCAACATTTATTCATTTGACATAGCCATACATGATTTGTGAAAGTTTGATTCGGATCGGAGCTCTATATCATATAGCTGCCATACAAACGATCAATCAGATTTCAAGTCTTTGTATGGAAAAATTTTTTTTTTTTGCAACCTATTGCAACTGAATTCAACATTTATTCATTTGCTATAGCCATACATGATTTGTGAAAGTTTGATTTGGATCGGAGCTCTATATCATATAGCTGCCATACAAACGATCAATCAGATTTCAAGTCTTTGTATGAGAAACTTTTTTGTTTTCCAAGCTATTACAACTGAATTCAACATTTATTCATTTGACATTGCCATACATGATTTGTGAGAGTTTAATTGGGATCGGATCTCTATATCATATAGCTGCCATACAAACGATCAATCAGATTTCAAGTTTTTGTATGGGAAACTTTTTTATTTTCCAAGCTATTACAACGGAATTCAACATTTATTTATTTGACATAGCCATACATGATTTGTGAAAGTTTGATTCGGATCGGAGCTCTATATCATATAGCTGCCATACAAACGATCAATCAGATTTCAAGTCTTTGTATGGGAAACTTTTTTGTTTTTCAAGCTATTACAACTGAATTCAACATTTATTCATTTGACATAGCCATACATGATTTGTGAAAGTTTAATTCGGATCGGAGCTCTATATCATATAGCTGCCATACAAACGATCAATCAGATTTCAAGTCTTTGTATGGGAAACTTTTTTGTTTTCCAAGCTATTACAACTGAATTCAACATTTATTCATTTGACGTAGCCGTACATGATTTGTGAAAGTTTGATTTGGATCGGATCTCTATATCATATAGCTGCCATACAAACGATCAATATGATTACAAGTCTTTGTATGGAAAATTTTTTTTTTTTGCAACCTATTGCAACTGAATTCAACATTTATTCATTTGCTATAGCCATACATGATTTGTGAAAGTTTGATTTGGATCGGAGCTCTATATCATATAGCTGCCATACAAACGATCAATCAGATTTCAAGTCTTTGTATGGGAAACTTTTTTGTTTTCCAAGCTATTACAACTGAATTCAACATTTATTCATTTGACATAGCCATACATGATTTGTGAAAGTTTGATTCGGATCGGAGCTCTATATCATATAGCTGCCATACAAACGATCAATCAGATTTCAAGTCTTTGTATGGGAAACTTTTTTGTTTTCCAAGCTATTACAACTGAATTCAACATTTATTTATTTGACATAGCCATACATGATTTGTGAAAGTTTGATTGGGATCGGATCTCTATATCATATAGCTGCCATACAAACGATCAATCAGATTTCAAGTCTTTGTATGGAAAACTTTTTTGTTTTCCAAGCTATTACAACTGAATTCAACATTTATTCATTTGACATAGCCATACATGATTTGAGAAAGTTTGATTTGGATCGGAGCTCTATATCATATAGCTGCCATACAAACGATCAATCAGATTTCAAGTCTTTGTATGGGAAACTTTTTTGTTTTCCAAGCTATTACAACTGAATTCAACATTTATTTATTTGACATTGCCATACATGATTTGTGAAAGTTTGATTGGGATCGGATCTCTATATCATATAGCTGCCATACAAACGATCAATCAGATTTCAAGTCTTTGTATGGGAAACTTTTTTGTTTTCCAAGCTATTACAACTGAATTCAACATTTATTTATTTGACATAGCCATACATGATTTGTGAAAGTTTGATTCGGATCGGAGCTCTATATCATATAGCTGCCATACAAACGATCAATCAGATTTCAAGTCTTTGTATGGGAAACTTTTTTGTTTTCCAAGCTATTACAACTGAATTCAACATTTATTCATTTGACATAGCCATACATGATTTGTGAAAGTTTGATTCGGATCGGAGCTCTATATCATATAGCTGCCATACAAACGATCAATCAGATTTCAAGTCTTTGAATGGAAATTTATTTTTTTTTTTGCAACCTATTGCAACTGAATTCAACATTTATTCATTTGCTATAGCCATACATGATTTGTGAAAGTTTGATTTGGATCGGAGCTCTATATCATATAGCTGCCATACAAACGATCAATCAGATTTCAAGTCTTTGTATGAGAAACTTTTTTGTTTTCCAAGCTATTACAACTGAATTCAACATTTATTTATTTGACATTGCCATACATGATTTGTGAGAGTTTAATTGGGATCGGATCTCTATATCATATAGCTGCCATACAAACGATCAATCAGATTTCAAGTTTTTGTATGGGAAACTTTTTTATTTTCCAAGCTATTACAACGGAATTCAACATTTATTTATTTGACATAGCCATACATGATTTGTGAAAGTTTGATTCGGATCGGAGCTCTATATCATATAGCTGCCATACAAACGATCAATCAGATTTCAAGTCTTTGTATAGGAAACTTTTTTGTTTTCCAAGCTATTACAACTGAATTCAACATTTATTCATTTGACATAGCCATACATGATTTGTGAAAGTTTATTTCGGATCGGATCTCTATATCATATAGCTGCCATACAAACGATCAATCAGATTTCAAGTCTTTGTATGGGAAACTTTTTTGTTTTCCAAGCTATTACAACTGAATTCAACATTTATTCATTTGACATAGCCGTACATGATTTGAGAAAGTTTGATTTGGATCGGATCTCCATATCATATAGCTGCCATACAAACGATCAATCAGATTTCAAGTCTTTGAATGGAAATTTTTTTTTTTTTGCAACCTATTGCAACTGAATTCAACATTTATTCATTTGCTATAGCCATACATGATTTGTGAAAGTTTGATTTGGATCGGAGCTCTATATCATATAGCTGCCATACAAACGATCAATCAGATTTCAAGTCTTTGTATGGGAAACTTTTTTGTTTTCCAAGCTATTACAACTGAATTCAACATTTATTTATTTGACATTGCCATACATGATTTGTGAAAGTTTGATTGGGATCGGATCTCTATATCATATAGCTGCCATACAAACGATCAATCAGATTTCAAGTCTTTGTATGGGAAACTTTTTTGTTTTCCAAGCTATTACAACTGAATTCAACATTTATTTATTTGACATAGCCATACATGATTTGTGAAAGTTTGATTCGGATCGGAGCTCTATATCATATAGCTGCCATACAAACGATCAATCAGATTTCAAGTCTTTGTATGGAAAATTTTTTTTTTGCAACCTATTGCAACTGAATTCAACATTTATTCATTTGCTATAGCCATACATGATTTGTGAAAGTTTGATTTGGATCGGAGCTCTATATCATATAGCTGCCATACAAACGATCAATCAGATTTCAAGTCTTTGTATGGGAAACTTTTTTGTTTTCCAAGCTATTACAACTGAATTCAACATTTATTTATTTGACATTGCCATACATGATATGTGAGAGTTTGATTTGGATCGGATCTCTATATCATATAGCTGCCATACAAACGATCAATCAGATTTCAAGTCTTTGTATGGGAAACTTTTTTATTTTCCAAGCTATTACAACGGAATTCAACATTTATTTATTTGACATAGCCATACATGATTTGTGAAAGTTTGATTCGGATCGGAGCTCTATATCATATAGCTGCCATACAAACGATCAATCAGATTTCAAGTCTTTGTATGGGAAACTTTTTTGTTTTCCAAGCTATTACAACTGAATTCAACATTTATTTATTTGACATTGCCATACATGATTTGTGAAAGTTTATTTCGGATCGGAGCTCTATATCATATAGCTGCCATACAAACGATCAATCAGATTTCAAGTCTTTGTATGGGAAACTTTTTTGTTTTCCAAGCTATTACAACTGAATTCAACATTTATTCATTTGACATAGCCGTACATGATTTGAGAAAGTTTGATTTGGATCGGATCTCCATATCATATAGCTGCCATACAAACGATCGATATGAATTCAAGTCTTTGTATGGAAAATTTTTTTTTTTTGCAACCTATTGCAACTGAATTCAACATTTATTCATTTGCTATAGCCATACATGATTTGTGAAAGTTTGATTTGGATCGGAGCTCTATATCATATAGCTGCCATACAAACGATCAATCAGATTTCAAGTCTTTGTATGGGAAACTTTTTTGTTTTCCAAGCTATTACAACTGAATTCAACATTTATTTATTTGACATTGCCATACATGATTTGTGAAAGTTTGATTGGGATCGGATCTCTATATCATATAGCTGCCATACAAACGATCAATCAGATTTCAAGTCTTTGTATGAGAAACTGAGATGAGATACATAATTTGTGAAAGTTTGATTCGGATCGGAGCTCTATATCATATAGCTGCCATACAAACGATCAATCAGATTTCAAGTCTTTGTATGGAAAACTTTTTTGTTTTCCAAGCTATTACAACTGAATTCAACATTTATTTATTTGACATAGCCATACATGATTTGTGAAAGTTTGATTTCGGATCGGAGCTCTATATCATATAGCTGCCATACAAACGATCAATCAGATTTCAAGTCTTTGTATGGGAAACTTTTTTGTTTTCCAAGCTATTACAACTGAATTCAACATTTATTTATTTGACATAGCCATACATGATTTGAGAAAGTTTGATTTGGATCGGATCTCCATATCATATAGCTGCCATACAAACGACCGATATGAATTCAAGTCTTTGTATGGAAAATTTTTTTTTTTTTGCAACCTATTGCAACTGAATTAAACATTTATTCATTTGCTATAGCGATACATGATTTGTGAAAGTTTGATTCGGATCGGAGCTCTATATCATATAGCTGCCATACAAACGATCAATCAGATTTCAAGTCTTTGTATGGGAAACTTTTTTGTTTTCCAAGCTATTACAACTGAATTCAACATTTATTTATTTGACATTGCCATACATGATTTGTGAAAGTTTGATTGGGATCGGATCTCTATATCATATAGCTGCCATACAAACGATCAATCAGATTTCAAGTCTTTGTATGGGAAACTTTTTTGTTTTCCAAGCTATTACAACTGAATTCAACATTTATTTATTTGACATAGCCATACATGATTTGTGAAAGTTTGATTCGGATCGGAGCTCTATATCATATAGCTGCCATACAAACGATCAATCAGATTTCAAGTCTTTGTATGGAAAATTTTTTTTTGCAAGCTATTGCAACTGAATTCAACATTTATTCATTTGACATAGCCATACATGATTTGTGAAAGTTTGATTTGGATCGGAGCTCTATATCATATAGCTGCCATACAAACGATCAATCAGATTTCAAGTCTTTGTATGAGAAACTTTTTTGTTTTCCAAGCTATTACAACTGAATTCAACATTTATTTATTTGACATTGCCATACATGATTTGTGAGAGTTTGATTGGGATCGGATCTCTATATCATATAGCTGCCATACAAACGATCAATCAGATTTCAAGTCTTTGTATGGGAAACTTTTTTGTTTTCCAAGCTATTACAACTGAATTCAACATTTATTTATTTGACATAGCCATACATGATTTGTGAAAGTTTGATTCGGATCGGAGCTCTATATCATATAGCTGCCATACAAACGATCAATCAGATTTCAAGTCTTTGTATGGGAAACTTTTTTGTTTTCCAAGCTATTACAACTGAATTCAACATTTATTCATTTGACATAGCCATACATGATTTGTGAAAGTTTATTTCGGATCGGAGCTCTATATCATATAGCTGCCATACAAACGATCAATCAGATTTCAAGTCTTTGTATGGGAAACTTTTTTGTTTTCCAAGCTATTACAACTGAATTCAACATTTATTTATTTGACATAGCCATACATGATTTGTGAAAGTTTGATTTGGATCGGATATCTATATCATATAGCTGCCATACAAACGATCAATAAGATTTCAAGTCTTTGTATGGAAAATTTTTTTTTTTTCCAACCTATTGCAACTGAATTCAACATTTATTCATTTGCTTTAGCCATACATGATTTGTGAAAGTTTGATTCGGATCGGAGCTCTATATCATATAGCTGCCATACAAACGATCAATCAGATTTCAAGTCTTTGTATGGGAAACTTTTTTGTTTTCCAAGCTATTACAACTGAATTCAACATTTATTTATTTGACATTGCCATACATGATTTGTGAAAGTTTGATTGGGATCGGATCTCTATATCATATAGCTGCCATACAAACGATCAATCAGATTTCAAGTCTTTGTATGAGAAACTTTTTTGTTTTCCAAGATTACAGATCAATGACATAGCATACATGATTTGTGAAAGTTTGATTCGGATCGGAGCTCTATATCATATAGCTGCCATACAAACGATCAATCAGATTTCAAGTCTTTGTATGGAAAACTTTTTTGTTTTCCAAGCTATTACAACTGAATTCAACATTTATTTATTTGACATAGCCATACATGATTTGTGAAAGTTTGATTCGGATCGGAGCTCTATATCATATAGCTGCCATACAAACGATCAATCAGATTTCAAGTCTTTGTATGGGAAACTTTTTTGTTTTCCAAGCTATTACAACTGAATTCAACATTTATTCATTTGACATTGCCATACATGATTTGTGAAAGTTTGATTGGGATCGGATCTCTATATCATATAGCTGCCATACAAACGATCAATCAGATTTCAAGTCTTTGTATGGGAAACTTTTTTGTTTTCCAAGCTATTACAACTGAATTCAACATTTATTTATTTGACATAGCCATACATGATTTGTGAAAGTTTGATTCGGATCGGAGCTCTATATCATATAGCTGCCATACAAACGATCAATCAGATTTCAAGTCTTTGTATGGGAAACTTTTTTGTTTTCCAAGCTATTACAACTGAATTCAACATTTATTTATTTGACATAGCCATACATGATTTGTGAAAGTTTATTTCGGATCGGAGCTCTATATCATATAGCTGCCATACAAACGATCAATCAGATTTCAAGTCTTTGTATGGGAAACTTTTTTGTTTTCCAAGCTATTACAACTGAATTCAACATTTATTTATTTGACATAGCCATACATGATTTGAGAAAGTTTGATTTGGATCGGATCTCTATATCATATAGCTGCCATACAAACGATCAATCAGATTTCAAGTCTTTGTATGGAAACTTTTTTCAATGAATAGCATACATGATTTGTGAAAGTTTGATTCGGATCGGAGCTCTATATCATATAGCTGCCATACAAACGATCAATCAGATTTCAAGTCTTTGTATGGGAAACTTTTTTGTTTTCCAAGCTATTACAACTGAATTCAACATTTATTTATTTGACATAGCCATACATGATTTGTGAAAGTTTGATTGGGATCGGATCTCTATATCATATAGCTGCCATACAAACGAGCGATATGAAAACAAGTCTTTGTATGGAAAATTTTTTTTTTTGCAACCTATTGCAACTGAATTCAACATTTATTCATTTGCTATAGCCATACATGATTTGTGAAAGTTTGATTTGGATCGGAGCTCTATATCATATAGCTGCCATACAAACGATCAATCAGATTTCAAGTCTTTGTATGGGAAACTTTTTTGTTTTCCAAGCTATTACAACTGAATTCAACATTTATTTATTTGACATAGCCATACATGATTTGTGAAAGTTTGATTTGGATCGGAGCTCTATATCATATAGCTGCCATACAAACGATCAATCAGATTTCAAGTTTTTGTATGGGAAACTTTTTTATTTTCCAAGCTATTACAACGGAATTCAACATTTATTTATTTGACATAGCCATACATGATTTGTGAAAGTTTGATTCGGATCGGAGCTCTATATCATATAGCTGCCATACAAACGATCAATCAGATTTCAAGTCTTTGTATGGGAAACTTTTTTGTTTTCCAAGCTATTACAACTGAATTCAACATTTATTTATTTGACATAGCCATACATGATTTGTGAAAGTTTGATTCGGATCGGAGCTCTATATCATATAGCTGCCATACAAACGATCAATCAGATTTCAAGTCTTTGTATGGGAAACTTTTTTGTTTTCCAAGCTATTACAACTGAATTCAACATTTATTTATTTGACATAGCCATACATAATTTGTGAAAGTTTGATTCGGATCGGAGCTCTATATCATATAGCTGCCATACAAACGATCAATCAGATTTCAAGTCTTTGTATGGGAAACTTTTTTGTTTTCCAAGCTATTACAACTGAATTCAACATTTATTCATTTGTCATAGCCGTACATGATTTGAGAAAGTTTGATTTGGATCGGATCTCCATATCATATAGCTGCCATACAAACGACCGATATGAAAACAAGTCTTTGTATGGAAAATTTTTTTTTTTTTGCAACCTATTGCAACTGAATTCAACATTTATTCATTTGGCATAGCCATACATGATTTGTGAAAGTTTGATTTGGATCGGAGCTCTATATCATATAGCTGCCATACAAACGATCAATCAGATTTCAAGTCTTTGTATGAGAAACTTTTTTGTTTTCCAAGCTATTACAACTGAATTCAACATTTATTCATTTGACATTGCCATACATGATTTGTGAGAGTTTAATTGGGATCGGATCTCTATATCATATAGCTGCCATACAAACGATCAATCAGATTTCAAGTCTTTGTATGGGAAACTTTTTGTTTTCCAAGCTATTACAACGGAATTCAACATTTATTTATTTGACATAGCCATACATGATTTGTGAAAGTTTGATTCGGATCGGAGCTCTATATCATATAGCTGCCATACAAACGATCAATCAGATTTCAAGTCTTTGTATGGGAAACTTTTTTGTTTTCCAAGCTATTACAACTGAATTCAACATTTATTTATTTGACATAGCCATACATGATTTGTGAAAGTTTGATTCGGATCGGAGCTCTATATCATATAGCTGCCATACAAACGATCAATCAGATTTCAAGTCTTTGTATGGGAAACTTTTTTGTTTTCCAAGCTATTACAACTGAATTCAACATTTATTTATTTGACATAGCCATACATGATTTGTGAAAGTTTGATTGGGATCGGATCTCTATATCATATAGCTGCCATACAAACGACCGATATGAAAACAAGTCTTTGTATGGAAAAATTTTTTTTTTTCCAAGCTATTGCAACTGAATTCAACATTTATTCATTTGATATAGCCATACATGATTTGTGAAAGTTTGATTTGGATCGGAGCTCTATATCATATAGCTGCCATACAAACGATCAATCAGATTTCAAGTCTTTGTATGGGAAACTTTTTTGTTTTCCAAGCTATTACAACTGAATTCAACATTTATTCATTTGACATTGCCATACATGATATGTGAGAGTTTGATTTGGATCGGAGCTCTATATCATATAGCTGCCATACAAACGATCAATCAGATTTCAAGTTTTTGTATGGGAAACTTTTTTATTTTCCAAGCTATTACAACGGAATTCAACATTTATTTATTTGACATAGCCATACATGATTTGTGAAAGTTTGATTCGGATCGGAGCTCTATATCATATAGCTGCCATACAAACGATCAATCAGATTTCAAGTCTTTGTATGGGAAACTTTTTTGTTTTCCAAGCTATTACAACTGAATTCAACATTTATTTATTTGACATAGCCATACATGATTTGTGAAAGTTTGATTTGGATCGGAGCTCTATATAATATAGCTGCCATACAAACGATCAATCAGATTTCAAGTTTTTGTATGGGAAACTTTTTTGTTTTCCAAGCTATTACAACTGAATTCAACATTTATTTATTTGACATAGCCATACATGATTTGTGAAAGTTTGATTCGGATCGGAGCTCTATATCATATAGCTGCCATACAAACGATCAATCAGATTTCAAGTCTTTGTATGGGAAACTTTTTTGTTTTCCAAGCTATTACAACTGAATTCAACATTTATTTATTTGACATAGCCATACATAATTTGTGAAAGTTTAATTGGGATCGGATCTCTATATCATATAGCTGCCATACAAACGATCAATCAGATTTCAAGTCTTTGTATGGAAAAATTTTTTTTTTCCAAGCTATTACAACTGAATTCAACATTTATTCATTTGACATAGCCATACATGATTTGTGAAAGTTTGATTTGGATCGGAGCTCTATATCATATAGCTGCCATACAAACGATCAATCAGATTTCAAGTCTTTGTATGGGAAACTTTTTTGTTTTCCAAGCTATTACAACTGAATTCAACATTTATTTATTTGACATAGCCATACATGATTTGTGAAAGTTTATTTCGGATCGGAGCTCTATATCATATAGCTGCCATACAAACGATCAATCAGATTTCAAGTCTTTGTATGGGAAACTTTTTTGTTTTCCAAGCTATTACAACTGAATTCAACATTTATTCATTTGACATAGCCGTACATGATTTCAGAAAGTTTGATTTGGATCGGATCTCTATATCATATAGCTGCCATACAAACGATCAATCAGATTTCAAGTCTTTGAATGGAAACTTTTTTTTTTCATAAAATGAATAGCATACATAATTTGTGAAAGTTTGATTCGGATCGGAGCTCTATATCATATAGCTGCCATACAAACGATCAATCAGATTTCAAGTCTTTGTATGGGAAACTTTTTTGTTTTCCAAGCTATTACAACTGAATTCAACATTTATTTATTTGACATAGCCATACATGATTTGTGAAAGTTTGATTGGGATCGGATCTCTATATCATATAGCTGCCATACAAACGATCGATATGATTTCAAGTCTTTGTATGGAAAATTTTTTTTTTTGCAAGCTATTGCAACTGAATTCAACATTTATTCATTTGACATAGCCATACATGATTTGTGAAAGTTTGATTTGGATCGGAGCTCTATATCATATAGCTGCCATACAAACGATCAATCAGATTTCAAGTCTTTGTATGGGAAACTTTTTTGTTTTCCAAGCTATTACAACTGAATTCAACATTTATTTATTTGACATAGCCATACATAATTTGTGAAAGTTTAATTGGGATCGGATCTCTATATCATATAGCTGCCATACAAACGATCAATCAGATTTCAAGTTTTTGTATGGGAAACTTTTTTGTTTTCCAAGCTATTACAACTGAATTCAACATTTATTCATTTGACATAGCCATACATGATTTGTGAAAGTTTGATTCGGATCGGAGCTCTATATCATATAGCTGCCATACAAACGATCAATCAGATTTCAAGTCTTTGTATGGGAAACTTTTTTGTTTTCCAAGCTATTACAACTGAATTCAACATTTATTTATTTGACATAGCCATACATGATTTGTGAAAGTTTGATTCGGATCGGAGCTCTATATCATATAGCTGCCATACAAACGATCAATCAGATTTCAAGTCTTTGTATGGGAAACTTTTTTGTTTTCCAAGCTATTACAACTGAATTCAACATTTATTTATTTGACATAGCCATACATGATTTGTGAAAGTTTGATTCGGATCGGAGCTCTATATCATATAGCTGCCATACAAACGATCAATCAGATTTCAAGTCTTTGTATGGGAAACTTTTTTGTTTTCCAAGCTATTACAACTGAATTCAACATTTATTCATTTGACATAGCCGTACATGATTTGAGAAAGTTTGATTTGGATCGGATCTCCATATCATATAGCTGCCATACAAACGACCGATATGAAAACAAGTCTTTGTATGGAAAATTTTTTTTTTTTTGCAACCTATTGCAACTGAATTCAACATTTATTCATTTGTCATAGCCATACATGATTTGTGAAAGTTTGATTTGGATCGGAGCTCTATATCATATAGCTGCCATACAAACGATCAATCAGATTTCAAGTCTTTGTATGAGAAACTTTTTTGTTTTCCAAGCTATTACAACTGAATTCAACATTTATTCATTTGACATTGCCATACATGATTTGTGAGAGTTTAATTGGGATCGGATCTCTATATCATATAGCTGCCATACAAACGATCAATCAGATTTCAAGTTTTTGTATGGGAAACTAAATTTTTGTTTTCCAAGCTATTACAACGGAATTCAACATTTATTTATTTGACATAGCCATACATGATTTGTGAAAGTTTGATTCGGATCGGAGCTCTATATCATATAGCTGCCATACAAACGATCAATCAGATTTCAAGTCTTTGTATGGGAAACTTTTTTGTTTTCCAAGCTATTACAACTGAATTCAACATTTATTTATTTGACATAGCCATACATGATTTGTGAAAGTTTGATTCGGATCGGAGCTCTATATCATATAGCTGCCATACAAACGATCAATCAGATTTCAAGTCTTTGTATGGGAAACTTTTTTGTTTTCCAAGCTATTACAACTGAATTCAACATTTATTTATTTGACATAGCCATACATGATTTGTGAAAGTTTGATTGGGATCGGATCTCTATATCATATAGCTGCCATACAAACGATCGATATGAAAACAAGTCTTTGTATGGAAAACTTTTTTTTTTTCCAAGCTATTGCAACTGAATTCAACATTTATTCATTTGACATAGCCATACATGATTTGTGAAAGTTTGATTTGGATCGGAGCTCTATATCATATAGCTGCCATACAAACGATCAATCAGATTTCAAGTCTTTGTATGGGAAACTTTTTTGTTTTCCAAGCTATTACAACTGAATTCAACATTTATTCATTTGACATTGCCATACATGATATGTGAGAGTTTGATTTGGATCGGAGCTCTATATCATATAGCTGCCATACAAACGATCAATCAGATTTCAAGTTTTTGTATGGGAAACTTTTTTATTTTCCAAGCTATTACAACGGAATTCAACATTTATTTATTTGACATAGCCATACATGATTTGTGAAAGTTTGATTCGGATCGGAGCTCTATATCATATAGCTGCCATACAAACGATCAATCAGATTTCAAGTCTTTGTATGGGAAACTTTTTTGTTTTCCAAGCTATTACAACTGAATTCAACATTTATTTATTTGACATTGCCATACATGATTTGTGAAAGTTTGATTGGGATCGGATCTCTATATCATATAGCTGCCATACAAACGATCGATAAGATTTCAAGTCTTTGTATGGAAAAATTTTTTTTTTCCAAGCTATTGCAACTGAATTCAACATTTATTCATTTGATATAGCCATACATGATTTGTGAAAGTTTGATTTGGATCGGAGCTCTATATCATATAGCTGCCATACAAACGATCAATCAGATTTCAAGTCTTTGTATGGGAAACTTTTTTGTTTTCCAAGCTATTACAACTGAATTCAACATTTATTTATTTGACATAGCCATACATGATTTGTGAAAGTTTGATTCGGATCGGAGCTCTATATCATATAGCTGCCATACAAACGATCAATCAGATTTCAAGTCTTTGTATGGGAAACTTTTTTGTTTTCCAAGCTATTACAACTGAATTCAACATTTATTTATTTGACATAGCCATACATGATTTGTGAAAGTTTGATTCGGATCGGAGCTCTATATCATATAGCTGCCATACAAACGATCAATCAGATTTCAAGTCTTTGTATGGGAAACTTTTTTGTTTTCCAAGCTATTACAACTGAATTCAACATTTATTCATTTGACATAGCCGTACATGATTTGAGAAAGTTTGATTTGGATCGGATCTCTATATCATATAGCTGCCAAACAAACGACCGATATGAAAACAAGTCTTTGTATGGAAAATTTTTTTTTGTTTGCAACCTATTGCAACTGAATTAAACATTTATTCATTTGCATAGCCATACATGATTTGTGAAAGTTTGATTTGGATCGGAGCTCTATATCATATAGCTGCCATACAAACGATCAATCAGATTTCAAGTCTTTGTATGAGAAACTTTTTTGTTTTCCAAGCTATTACAACTGAATTCAACATTTATTCATTTGACATTGCCATACATGATTTGTGAGAGTTTGATTTGGATCGGAGCTCTATATCATATAGCTGCCATACAAACGATCAATCAGATTTCAAGTTTTTGTATGGGAAACTTTTTTGTTTTCCAAGCTATTACAACGGAATTCAACATTTATTTATTTGACATAGCCATACATGATTTGTGAAAGTTTGATTCGGATCGGAGCTCTATATCATATAGCTGCCATACAAACGATCAATCAGATTTCAAGTCTTTGTATGGGAAACTTTTTTGTTTTCCAAGCTATTACAACTGAATTCAACATTTATTTATTTGACATAGCCATACATGATTTGTGAAAGTTTGATTCGGATCGGAGCTCTATATCATATAGCTGCCATACAAACGATCAATCAGATTTCAAGTCTTTGTATGGGAAACTTTTTTGTTTTCCAAGCTATTACAACTGAATTCAACATTTATTTATTTGACATAGCCATACATGATTTGTGAAAGTTTGATTGGGATCGGATCTCTATATCATATAGCTGCCATACAAACGATCGATAAGATTACAAGTCTTTGTATGGAAAACTTTTTTTTTTCCAAGCTATTGCAACTGAATTCAACATTTATTCATTTGACATAGCCATACATGATTTGTGAAAGTTTGATTTGGATCGGAGCTCTATATCATATAGCTGCCATACAAACGATCAATCAGATTTCAAGTCTTTGTATGGGAAACTTTTTTGTTTTCCAAGCTATTACAACTGAATTCAACATTTATTCATTTGACATTGCCATACATGATATGTGAGAGTTTGATTTGGATCGGAGCTCTATATCATATAGCTGCCATACAAACGATCAATCAGATTTCAAGTCTTTGTATGGAAAACTTTTTTGTTTTCCAAGCTATTACAACTGAATTCAACATTTATTTATTTGACATAGCCATACATGATTTGTGAAAGTTTGATTCGGATCGGAGCTCTATATCATATAGCTGCCATACAAACGATCAATCAGATTTCAAGTCTTTGTATGGGAAACTTTTTTGTTTTCCAAGCTATTACAACTGAATTCAACATTTATTTATTTGACATAGCCATACATGATTTGTGAAAGTTTGATTGGGATCGGATCTCTATATCATATAGCTGCCATACAAACGATCAATATGAAAACAAGTCTTTGTATGGAAAAATTTTTTTTTTGCAAGCTATTGCAACTGAATTCAACATTTATTCATTTGACATAGCCATACATGATTTGTAAAAGTTTGATTTGGATCGGAGCTCTATATCATATAGCTGCCATACAAACGATCAATCAGATTTCAAGTCTTTGTATGGGAAACTTTTTTGTTTTCCAAGCTATTACAACTGAATTCAACATTTATTCATTTGACATAGCCATACATGATTTGTGAAAGTTTGATTCGGATCGGATCTCTATATCATATAGCTGCCATACAAACGATCAATCAGATTTCAAGTTTTTGTATGGGAAACTTTTTTATTTTCCAAGCTATTACAACGGAATTCAACATTTATTTATTTGACATAGCCATACATGATTTGTGAAAGTTTGATTCGGATCGGAGCTCTATATCATATAGCTGCCATACAAACGATCAATCAGATTTCAAGTCTTTGTATGGGAAACTTTTTTGTTTTCCAAGCTATTACAACTGAATTCAACATTTATTTATTTGACATAGCCATACATGATTTGTGAAAGTTTGATTCGGATCGGAGCTCTATATCATATAGCTGCCATACAAACGATCAATCAGATTTCAAGTCTTTGTATGGGAAACTTTTTTGTTTTCCAAGCTATTACAACGGAATTCAACATTTATTTATTTGACATAGCCATACATGATTTGTGAAAGTTTGATTCGGATCGGAGCTCTATATCATATAGCTGCCATACAAACGATCAATCAGATTTCAAGTCTTTGTATGGGAAACTTTTTTGTTTTCCAAGCTATTACAACTGAATTCAACATTTATTTATTTGACATAGCCATACATGATTTGTGAAAGTTTGATTCGGATCGGAGCTCTATATCATATAGCTGCCATACAAACGATCAATCAGATTTCAAGTCTTTGTATGGGAAACTTTTTTGTTTTCCAAGCTATTACAACTGAATTCAACATTTATTTATTTGACATAGCCATACATGATTTGTGAAAGTTTGATTCGGATCGGAGCTCTATATCATATAGCTGCCATACAAACGATCAATCAGATTTCAAGTCTTTGTATGGGAAACTTTTTTGTTTTCCAAGCTATTACAACTGAATTCAACATTTATTTATTTGACATAGCCGTACATGATTTGTGAAAGTTTGATTCGGATCGGAGCTCTATATCATATAGCTGCCATACAAACGATCAATCAGATTTCAAGTCTTTGTATGGGAAACTTTTTTGTTTTCCAAGCTATTACAACTGAATTCAACATTTATTCATTTGACATAGCCATACATGATTTGTGAAAGTTTGATTTGGATCGGATCTCTATATCATATAGCTGCCATACAAACGACCGATATGAAAACAAGTCTTTGTATGGAAAATTTTTTTTTTTTGCAAGCTATTGCAACTGAATTCAACATTTATTCATTTGACATAGCCATACATGATTTGTGAAAGTTTGATTTGGATCGGAGCTCTATATCATATAGCTGCCATACAAACGATCAATCAGATTTCAAGTCTTTGTATGGGAAACTTTTTTTGTTTTCCAAGCTATTACAACGGAATTCAACATTTATTTATTTGACATAGCCATACATGATTTGTGAAAGTTTGATTCGGATCGGAGCTCTATATCATATAGCTGCCATACAAACGATCAATCAGATTTCAAGTCTTTGTATGGGAAACTTTTTTGTTTTCCAAGCTATTACAACTGAATTCAACATTTATTTATTTGACATAGCCATACATGATTTGTGAAAGTTTGATTGGGATCGGATCTCTATATCATATAGCTGCCATACAAACGATCGATATGAAAACAAGTCTTTGTATGGAAAAATTTTTTTTTTGCAAGCTATTGCAACTGAATTCAACATTTATTCATTTGACATAGCCATACATGATTTGTGAAAGTTTGATTTGGATCGGAGCTCTATATCATATAGCTGCCATACAAACGATCAATCAGATTTCAAGTCTTTGTATGGGAAACTTTTTTGTTTTCCAAGCTATTACAACTGAATTCAACATTTATTCATTTGACATTGCCATACATGATTTGTGAGAGTTTAATTGGGATCGGATCTCTATATCATATAGCTGCCATACAAACGATCAATCAGATTTCAAGTCTTTGTATGGGAAACTTTTTTGTTTTCCAAGCTATTACAACTGAATTCAACATTTATTTATTTGACATAGCCATACATGATTTGTGAAAGTTTGATTCGGATCGGAGCTCTATATCATATAGCTGCCATACAAACGATCAATCAGATTTCAAGTCTTTGTATGGGAAACTTTTTTGTTTTCCAAGCTATTACAACTGAATTCAACATTTATTTATTTGACATAGCCATACATGATTTGTGAAAGTTTGATTGGGATCGGATCTCTATATCATATAGCTGCCATACAAACGATCAATATGAATTCAAGTCTTTGTATGGAAAAATTTTTTTTTTTCCAAGCTATTGCAACTGAATTCAACATTTATTCATTTGACATAGCCATACATGATTTGTGAAAGTTTGATTTGGATCGGAGCTCTATATCATATAGCTGCCATACAAACGATCAATCAGATTTCAAGTCTTTGTATGGGAAACTTTTTTGTTTTCCAAGCTATTACAACTGAATTCAACATTTATTTATTTGACATAGCCATACATGATTTGTGAAAGTTTGATTCGGATCGGATCTCTATATCATATAGCTGCCATACAAACGATCAATCAGATTTCAAGTCTTTGTATGGGAAACTTTTTTGTTTTCCAAGCTATTACAACTGAATTCAACATTTATTTATTTGACATAGCCATACATGATTTGTGAAAGTTTGATTCGGATCGGAGCTCTATATCATATAGCTGCCATACAAACGATCAATCAGATTTCAAGTCTTTGTATGGGAAACTTTTTTGTTTTCCAAGCTATTACAACTGAATTCAACATTTATTTATTTGACATAGCCATACATGATTTGTGAAAGTTTGATTCGGATCGGAGCTCTATATCATATAGCTGCCATACAAACGATCAATCAGATTTCAAGTCTTTGTATGGGAAACTTTTTTATTTTCCAAGCTATTACAACGGAATTCAACATTTATTTATTTGACATAGCCATACATGATTTGTGAAAGTTTGATTCGGATCGGAGCTCTATATCATATAGCTGCCATACAAACGATCAATCAGATTTCAAGTCTTTGTATGGGAAACTTTTTTGTTTTCCAAGCTATTACAACTGAATTCAACATTTATTTATTTGACATAGCCATACATGATTTGTGAAAGTTTGATTCGGATCGGAGCTCTATATCATATAGCTGCCATACAAACGATCAATCAGATTTCAAGTCTTTGTATGGGAAACTTTTTTGTTTTCCAAGCTATTACAACTGAATTCAACATTTATTTATTTGACATAGCCATACATGATTTGTGAAAGTTTGATTCGGATCGGAGCTCTATATCATATAGCTGCCATACAAACGATCAATCAGATTTCAAGTCTTTGTATGGGAAACTTTTTTGTTTTCCAAGCTATTACAACTGAATTCAACATTTATTTATTTGACATAGCCATACATGATTTGTGAAAGTTTGATTCGGATCGGAGCTCTATATCATATAGCTGCCATACAAACGATCAATCAGATTTCAAGTCTTTGTATGGGAAACTTTTTTGTTTTCCAAGCTATTACAACTGAATTCAACATTTATTCATTTGACATAGCCATACATGATTTGTGAAAGTTTGATTTGGATCGGATCTCTATATCATATAGCTGCCATACAAACGATCGATATGAATACAAGTCTTTGTATGGAAAATTTTTTTTTTTGCAAGCTATTGCAACTGAATTCAACATTTATTCATTTGGCATAGCCATACATGATTTGTGAAAGTTTGATTTGGATCGGAGCTCTATATCATATAGCTGCCATACAAACGATCAATCAGATTTCAAGTCTTTGTATAGAAAACTTTTTTGTTTTCCAAGCTATTACAACGGAATTCAACATTTATTTATTTGACATAGCCGTACATGATTTGTGAAAGTTTGATTCGGATCGGAGCTCTATATCATATAGCTGCCATACAAACGATCAATCAGATTTCAAGTCTTTGTATGGGAAACTTTTTTGTTTTCCAAGCTATTACAACGGAATTCAACATTTATTTATTTGACATAGCCATACATGATTTGTGAAAGTTTAATTGGGATCGGATCTCTATATCATATAGCTGCCATACAAACGACCGATATGAATACAAGTCTTTGTATGGAAAACTTTTTTTTTTGCAAGCTATTGCAACTGAATTCAACATTTATTCATTTGATATAGCCATACATGATTTGTGAAAGTTTGATTTGGATCGGAGCTCTATATCATATAGCTGCCATACAAACGATCAATCAGATTTCAAGTCTTTGTATGGGAAACTTTTTTGTTTTCCAAGCTATTACAACTGAATTCAACATTTATTTATTTGACATAGCCATACATAATTTGTGAAAGTTTGATTCGGATCGGAGCTCTATATCATATAGCTGCCATACAAACGATCAATCAGATTTCAAGTTTTTGTATGGGAAACTTTTTTGTTTTCCAAGCTATTACAACGGAATTCAACATTTATTTATTTGACATAGCCATACATGATTTGTGAAAGTTTGATTCGGATCGGAGCTCTATATCATATAGCTGCCATACAAACGATCAATCAGATTTCAAGTCTTTGTATGGGAAACTTTTTTGTTTTCCAAGCTATTACAACTGAATTCAACATTTATTTATTTGACATAGCCATACATGATTTGTGAAAGTTTGATTCGGATCGGAGCTCTATATCATATAGCTGCCATACAAACGATCAATCAGATTTCAAGTCTTTGTATGGAAAACTTTTTTGTTTTCCAAGCTATTACAACTGAATTCAACATTTATTTATTTGACATAGCCATACATGATTTGTGAAAGTTTGATTCGGATCGGAGCTCTATATCATATAGCTGCCATACAAACGATCAATCAGATTTCAAGTCTTTGTATGGGAAACTTTTTTGTTTTCCAAGCTATTACAACTGAATTCAACATTTATTTATTTGACATAGCCATACATGATTTGTGAAAGTTTGATTCGGATCGGAGCTCTATATCATATAGCTGCCATACAAACGATCAATCAGATTTCAAGTCTTTGTATGGAAAACTTTTTTGTTTTCCAAGCTATTACAACTGAATTCAACATTTATTCATTTGACATAGCCATACATGATTTGTGAGAGTTTGATTTGGATCGGATCTCTATATCATATAGCTGCCATACAAACGATCAATCAGATTTCAAGTCTTTGTATGGGAAACTTTTTTGTTTTCCAAGCTATTACAACGGAATTCAACATTTATTTATTTGACATAGCCATACATGATTTGTGAAAGTTTGATTCGGATCGGAGCTCTATATCATATAGCTGCCATACAAACGATCAATCAGATTTCAAGTCTTTGTATGGGAAACTTTTTTGTTTTCCAAGCTATTACAACTGAATTCAACATTTATTTATTTGACATAGCCATACATGATTTGTGAAAGTTTGATTGGGATCGGATCTCTATATCATATAGCTGCCATACAAACGATCAATAAGATTTCAAGTCTTTGTATGGAAAACTTTTTTTTTTCCAAGCTATTGCAACTGAATTCAACATTTATTCATTTGACATAGCCATACATGATTTGTGAAAGTTTGATTTGGATCGGAGCTCTATATCATATAGCTGCCATACAAACGATCAATCAGATTTCAAGTCTTTGTATGGGAAACTTTTTTGTTTTCCAAGCTATTACAACTGAATTCAACATTTATTTATTTGACATAGCCATACATGATTTGTGAAAGTTTGATTCGGATCGGAGCTCTATATCATATAGCTGCCATACAAACGATCAATCAGATTTCAAGTCTTTGTATGGGAAACTTTTTTGTTTTCCAAGCTATTACAACGGAATTCAACATTTATTTATTTGACATAGCCATACATGATTTGTGAAAGTTTGATTCGGATCGGAGCTCTATATCATATAGCTGCCATACAAACGATCAATCAGATTTCAAGTCTTTGTATGGGAAACTTTTTTGTTTTCCAAGCTATTACAACTGAATTCAACATTTATTTATTTGACATAGCCATACATGATTTGTGAAAGTTTGATTCGGATCGGAGCTCTATATCATATAGCTGCCATACAAACGATCAATCAGATTTCAAGTCTTTGTATGGGAAACTTTTTTGTTTTCCAAGCTATTACAACTGAATTCAACATTTATTTATTTGACATAGCCATACATGATTTGTGAAAGTTTGATTCGGATCGGAGCTCTATATCATATAGCTGCCATACAAACGATCAATCAGATTTCAAGTCTTTGTATGGGAAACTTTTTTGTTTTCCAAGCTATTACAACGGAATTCAACATTTATTTATTTGACATAGCCATACATGATTTGTGAAAGTTTGATTCGGATCGGAGCTCTATATCATATAGCTGCCATACAAACGATCAATCAGATTTCAAGTCTTTGTATGGGAAACTTTTTTGTTTTCCAAGCTATTACAACTGAATTCAACATTTATTTATTTGACATAGCCATACATGATTTGTGAAAGTTTGATTTGGATCGGATCTCTATATCATATAGCTGCCATACAAACGATCGATATGAAATCAAGTCTTTGTATGGAAAATTTTTTTTTTTTTCCAAGCTATTGCAACTGAATTCAACATTTATTCATTTGACATTGCCATACATGATTTGTGAGAGTTTGATTTGGATCGGAGCTCTATATCATATAGCTGCCATACAAACGATCAATCAGATTTCAAGTCTTTGTATGGAAAACTTTTTTGTTTTCCAAGCTATTACAACTGAATTCAACATTTATTTATTTGACATAGCCATACATGATTTGTGAAAGTTTGATTCGGATCGGAGCTCTATATCATATAGCTGCCATACAAACGATCAATCAGATTTCAAGTCTTTGTATGGGAAACTTTTTTGTTTTCCAAGCTATTACAACTGAATTCAACATTTATTTATTTGACATAGCCATACATGATTTGTGAAAGTTTGATTGGGATCGGATCTCTATATCATATAGCTGCCATACAAACGATCAATAAGATTTCAAGTCTTTGTATGGAAAATTTTTTTTTTTCCAAGCTATTGCAACTGAATTCAACATTTATTCATTTGACATAGCCATACATGATTTGTGAAAGTTTGATTTGGATCGGAGCTCTATATCATATAGCTGCCATACAAACGATCAATCAGATTTCAAGTCTTTGTATGGGAAACTTTTTTGTTTTCCAAGCTATTACAACTGAATTCAACATTTATTTATTTGACATAGCCATACATGATTTGTGAAAGTTTGATTCGGATCGGAGCTCTATATCATATAGCTGCCATACAAACGATCAATCAGATTTCAAGTTTTTGTATGGGAAACTTTTTTGTTTTCCAAGCTATTACAACTGAATTCAACATTTATTTATTTGACATAGCCATACATGATTTGTGAAAGTTTGATTCGGATCGGAGCTCTATATCATATAGCTGCCATACAAACGATCAATCAGATTTCAAGTCTTTGTATGGGAAACTTTTTTGTTTTCCAAGCTATTACAACTGAATTCAACATTTATTTATTTGACATAGCCATACATAATTTGTGAAAGTTTGATTCGGATCGGAGCTCTATATCATATAGCTGCCATACAAACGATCAATCAGATTTCAAGTCTTTGTATGGGAAACTTTTTTGTTTTCCAAGCTATTACAACTGAATTCAACATTTATTTATTTGACATAGCCATACATGATTTGTGAAAGTTTGATTCGGATCGGAGCTCTATATCATATAGCTGCCATACAAACGATCAATCAGATTTCAAGTCTTTGTATGGGAAACTTTTTTGTTTTCCAAGCTATTACAACTGAATTCAACATTTATTTATTTGACATAGCCATACATGATTTGTGAAAGTTTGATTCGGATCGGAGCTCTATATCATATAGCTGCCATACAAACGATCAATCAGATTTCAAGTCTTTGTATAGGAAACTTTTTTGTTTTCCAAGCTATTACAACTGAATTCAACATTTATTCATTTGACATAGCCATACATGATTTGTGAGAGTTTGATTTGGATCGGATCTCTACATCATATAGCTGCCATACAAACGATCAATCAGATTTCAAGTCTTTGTATGGGAAACTTTTTTGTTTTCCAAGCTATTACAACGGAATTCAACATTTATTTATTTGACATAGCCATACATGATTTGTGAAAGTTTGATTCGGATCGGAGCTCTATATCATATAGCTGCCATACAAACGATCAATCAGATTTCAAGTCTTTGTATGGGAAACTTTTTTGTTTTCCAAGCTATTACAACTGAATTCAACATTTATTTATTTGACATAGCCATACATGATTTGTGAAAGTTTGATTGGGATCGGATCTCTATATCATATAGCTGCCATACAAACGATCGATAAGAAAACAAGTCTTTGTATGGAAAAATTTTTTTTTTTCCAAGCTATTGCAACTGAATTCAACATTTATTCATTTGACATAGCCATACATGATTTGTGAAAGTTTGATTTGGATCGGAGCTCTATATCATATAGCTGCCATACAAACGATCAATCAGATTTCAAGTCTTTGTATGGGAAACTTTTTTGTTTTCCAAGCTATTACAACTGAATTCAACATTTATTCATTTGACATAGCCATACATGATTTGTGAAAGTTTGATTCGGATCGGAGCTCTATATCATATAGCTGCCATACAAACGATCAATCAGATTTCAAGTCTTTGTATGGGAAACTTTTTTGTTTTCCAAGCTATTACAACGGAATTCAACATTTATTTATTTGACATAGCCATACATGATTTGTGAAAGTTTGATTCGGATCGGAGCTCTATATCATATAGCTGCCATACAAACGATCAATCAGATTTCAAGTCTTTGTATGGGAAACTTTTTTGTTTTCCAAGCTATTACAACTGAATTCAACATTTATTTATTTGACATAGCCATACATGATTTGTGAAAGTTTGATTCGGATCGGAGCTCTATATCATATAGCTGCCATACAAACGATCAATCAGATTTCAAGTCTTTGTATGGAAAACTTTTTTGTTTTCCAAGCTATTACAACTGAATTCAACATTTATTTATTTGACATAGCCATACATGATTTGTGAAAGTTTGATTCGGATCGGAGCTCTATATCATATAGCTGCCATACAAACGATCAATCAGATTTCAAGTCTTTGTATGGGAAACTTTTTTGTTTTCCAAGCTATTACAACTGAATTCAACATTTATTTATTTGACATAGCCATACATGATTTGTGAAAGTTTAATTGGGATCGGATCTCTATATCATATAGCTGCCATACAAACGACCGATATGAAAACAAGTCTTTGTATGGAAAAATTTTTTTTTTTGCATCCTATTGCAACTGAATTCAACATTTATTCATTTGCTATAGCCATACATGATTTGTGAAAGTTTGATTTGGATCGGAGCTCTATATCATATAGCTGCCATACAAACGATCAATCAGATTTCAAGTCTTTGTATGGAAAAATTTTTTTTTTTTGCATCCTATTGCAACTGAATTCAACATTTATTCATTTGCTATAGCCATACATGATTTGTGAAAGTTTGATTTGGATCGGAGCTCTATATCATATAGCTGCCATACAAACGATCAATCAGATTTCAAGTCTTTGTATGGGAAACTTTTTTGTTTTCCAAGCTATTACAACTGAATTCAACATTTATTCATTTGACATTGCCATACATGATTTGTGAGAGTTTAATTGGGATCGGATCTCTATATCATATAGCTGCCATACAAACGATCAATCAGATTTCAAGTTTTTGTATGGGAAACTTTTTTATTTTCCAAGCTATTACAACGGAATTCAACATTTATTTATTTGACATAGCCATACATGATTTGTGAAAGTTTGATTCGGATCGGAGCTCTATATCATATAGCTGCCATACAAACGATCAATCAGATTTCAAGTCTTTGTATGGGAAACTTTTTTGTTTTCCAAGCTATTACAACTGAATTCAACATTTATTTATTTGACATAGCCATACATAATTTGTGAAAGTTTAATTCGGATCGGATCTCTATATCATATAGCTGCCATACAAACGATCAATCAGATTTCAAGTCTTTGTATGGAAAACTTTTTTTTTTTCCAAGCTATTAAAACTGAATTCAACATTTATTTATGTGACATAGCCATACATGATTTGTGAAAGTTTGATTCGGATCGGAGCTCTATATCATATAGCTGCCATACAAACGATCAATCAGATTTCAAGTCTTTGTATGGGAAACTTTTTTGTTTTCCAAGCTATTACAACTGAATTCAACATTTATTTATTTGACATAGCCATACATGATTTGTGAAAGTTTGATTCGGATCGGAGCTCTATATCATATAGCTGCCATACAAACGATCAATCAGATTTCAAGTCTTTGTATGGGAAACTTTTTTGTTTTCCAAGCTATTACAACTGAATTCAACATTTATTTATTTGACATAGCCATACATGATTTGTGAAAGTTTGATTCGGATCGGAGCTCTATATCATATAGCTGCCATACAAACGATCAATCAGATTTCAAGTCTTTGTATGGGAAACTTTTTTGTTTTCCAAGCTATTACAACTGAATTCAACATTTATTTATTTGACATAGCCATACATGATTTGTGAAAGTTTGATTCGGATCGGAGCTCTATATCATATAGCTGCCATACAAACGATCAATCAGATTTCAAGTCTTTGTATGGGAAACTTTTTTGTTTTCCAAGCTATTACAACTGAATTCAACATTTATTTATTTGACATAGCCATACATGATTTGTGAAAGTTTGATTCGGATCGGAGCTCTATATCATATAGCTGCCATACAAACGATCAATCAGATTTCAAGTCTTTGTATGGGAAACTTTTTTGTTTTCCAAGCTATTACAACTGAATTCAACATTTATTTATTTGACATAGCCATACATGATTTGTGAAAGTTTGATTGGGATCGGATCTCTATATCATATAGCTGCCATACAAACGACCGATATGAAAACAAGTCTTTGTATGGAAAAATTTTTTTTTTTCCAAGCTATTGCAACTGAATTCAACATTTATTCATTTGATATAGCCATACATGATTTGTGAAAGTTTGATTTGGATCGGAGCTCTATATCGTATAGCTGCCATACAAACGATCAATCAGATTTCAAGTCTTTGTATGGAAAAATTTTTTTTTTTCCAAGCTATTGCAACTGAATTCAATATTTATTCATTTGCCATAGCCATACATGATTTGTGAAAGTTTGATTTGGATCGGAGCTCTATATCATATAGCTGCCATACAAACGATCAATCAGATTTCAAGTCTTTGTATGGGAAACTTTTTTGTTTTCCAAGCTATTACAACTGAATTCAACATTTATTCATTTGACATTGCCATACATGATTTGTGAGAGTTTGTTTGGGATCGGATCTCTATATCATATAGCTGCCATACAAACGATCAATCAGATTTCAAGTTTTTGTATGGGAAACTTTTTTATTTTCCAAGCTATTACAACGGAATTCAACATTTATTTATTTGACATAGCCATACATGATTTGTGAAAGTTTGATTCGGATCGGAGCTCTATATCATATAGCTGCCATACAAACGATCAATCAGATTTCAAGTCTTTGTATGGGAAACTTTTTTGTTTTCCAAGCTATTACAACTGAATTCAACATTTATTTATTTGACATAGCCATACATGATTTGTGAAAGTTTGATTCGGATCGGAGCTCTATATCATATAGCTGCCATACAAACGATCAATCAGATTTCAAGTCTTTGTATGGGAAACTTTTTTGTTTTCCAAGCTATTACAACGGAATTCAACATTTATTTATTTGACATAGCCATACATGATTTGTGAAAGTTTGATTCGGATCGGAGCTCTATATCATATAGCTGCCATACAAACGATCAATCAGATTTCAAGTCTTTGTATGGGAAACTTTTTTGTTTTCCAAGCTATTACAACTGAATTCAACATTTATTTATTTGACATAGCCATACATGATTTGTGAAAGTTTGATTCGGATCGGAGCTCTATATCATATAGCTGCCATACAAACGATCAATCAGATTTCAAGTCTTTGTATGGGAAACTTTTTTGTTTTCCAAGCTATTACAACTGAATTCAACATTTATTTATTTGACATAGCCATACATGATTTGTGAAAGTTTGATTGGGATCGGATCTCTATATCATATAGCTGCCATACAAACGACCGATATGAAAACAAGTCTTTGTATGGAAAAATTTTTTTTTTTCCAACCTATTGCAACTGAATTCAACATTTATTCATTTGCTATAGCCATACATGATTTGTGAAAGTTTGATTTGGATCGGAGCTCTATATCATATAGCTGCCATACAAACGATCAATCAGATTTCAAGTCTTTGTATGGGAAACTTTTTTGTTTTCCAAGCTATTACAACTGAATTCAACATTTATTCATTTGACATTGCCATACATGATTTGTGAGAGTTTAATTGGGATCGGATCTCTATATCATATAGCTGCCATACAAACGATCAATCAGATTTCAAGTTTTTGTATGGGAAACTTTTTTATTTTCCAAGCTATTACAACGGAATTCAACATTTATTTATTTGACATAGCCATACATGATTTGTGAAAGTTTGATTCGGATCGGAGCTCTATATCATATAGCTGCCATACAAACGATCAATCAGATTTCAAGTCTTTGTATGGGAAACTTTTTTGTTTTCCAAGCTATTACAACTGAATTCAACATTTATTTATTTGACATAGCCATACATGATTTGTGAAAGTTTGATTCGGATCGGAGCTCTATATCATATAGCTGCCATACAAACGATCAATCAGATTTCAAGTCTTTGTATGGGAAACTTTTTTGTTTTCCAAGCTATTACAACTGAATTCAACATTTATTTATTTGACATAGCCATACATAATTTGTGAAAGTTTGATTCGGATCGGAGCTCTATATCATATAGCTGCCATACAAACGATCAATCAGATTTCAAGTCTTTGTATGGGAAACTTTTTTGTTTTCCAAGCTATTACAACTGAATTCAACATTTATTTATTTGACATAGCCATACATGATTTGTGAAAGTTTAATTGGGATCGGATCTCTATATCATATAGCTGCCATACAAACGACCGATATGAAAACAAGTCTTTGTATGGAAAAATTTTTTTTTTTTGCATCCTATTGCAACTGAATTCAACATTTATTCATTTGCTATAGCCATACATGATTTGTGAAAGTTTGATTTGGATCGGAGCTCTATATCATATAGCTGCCATACAAACGATCAATCAGATTTCAAGTCTTTGTATGGGAAACTTTTTTGTTTTCCAAGCTATTACAACTGAATTCAACATTTATTCATTTGACATTGCCATACATGATTTGTGAGAGTTTAATTGGGATCGGATCTCTATATCATATAGCTGCCATACAAACGATCAATCAGATTTCAAGTTTTTGTATGGGAAACTTTTTTATTTTCCAAGCTATTACAACGGAATTCAACATTTATTTATTTGACATAGCCATACATGATTTGTGAAAGTTTGATTCGGATCGGAGCTCTATATCATATAGCTGCCATACAAACGATCAATCAGATTTCAAGTCTTTGTATGGGAAACTTTTTTGTTTTCCAAGCTATTACAACTGAATTCAACATTTATTTATTTGACATAGCCATACATGATTTGTGAAAGTTTGATTCGGATCGGAGCTCTATATCATATAGCTGCCATACAAACGATCAATCAGATTTCAAGTCTTTGTATGGGAAACTTTTTTGTTTTCCAAGCTATTACAACTGAATTCAACATTTATTTATTTGACATAGCCATACATGATTTGTGAAAGTTTGATTCGGATCGGAGCTCTATATCATATAGCTGCCATACAAACGATCAATCAGATTTCAAGTCTTTGTATGGGAAACTTTTTTGTTTTCCAAGCTATTACAACTGAATTCAACATTTATTTATTTGACATAGCCATACATAATTTGTGAAAGTTTAATTGGGATCGGATCTCTATATCATATAGCTGCCATACAAACGACCGATATGAAAACAAGTCTTTGTATGGAAAAATTTTTTTTTTGCATCCTATTGCAACTGAATTCAACATTTATTCATTTGCTATAGCCATACATGATTTGTGAAAGTTTGATTTGGATCGGAGCTCTATATCATATAGCTGCCATACAAACGATCAATCAGATTTCAAGTCTTTGTATGGGAAACTTTTTTGTTTTCCAAGCTATTACAACTGAATTCAACATTTATTCATTTGACATTGCCATACATGATTTGTGAGAGTTTAATTGGGATCGGATCTCTATATCATATAGCTGCCATACAAACGATCAATCAGATTTCAAGTCTTTGTATGGGAAACTTTTTTATTTTCCAAGCTATTACAACGGAATTCAACATTTATTTATTTGACATAGCCATACATGATTTGTGAAAGTTTGATTTGGATCGGAGCTCTATATCATATAGCTGCCATACAAACGATCAATCAGATTTCAAGTCTTTGTATGGGAAACTTTTTTGTTTTCCAAGCTATTACAACTGAATTCAACATTTATTTATTTGACATAGCCATACATGATTTGTGAAAGTTTGATTCGGATCGGATCTCTATATCATATAGCTGCCATACAAACGATCAATCAGATTTCAAGTCTTTGTATGGGAAACTTTTTTGTTTTCCAAGCTATTACAACGGAATTCAACATTTATTTATTTGACATAGCCATACATGATTTGTGAAAGTTTGATTCGGATCGGAGCTCTATATCATATAGCTGCCATACAAACGATCAATCAGATTTCAAGTCTTTGTATGGGAAACTTTTTTGTTTTCCAAGCTATTACAACTGAATTCAACATTTATTTATTTGACATAGCCATACATGATTTGTGAAAGTTTGATTCGGATCGGAGCTCTATATCATATAGCTGCCATACAAACGATCAATCAGATTTCAAGTCTTTGTATGGGAAACTTTTTTGTTTTCCAAGCTATTACAACTGAATTCAACATTTATTTATTTGACATAGCCATACATGATTTGTGAAAGTTTGATTGGGATCGGATCTCTATATCATATAGCTGCCATACAAACGATCAATATGAAAACAAGTCTTTGTATGGAAAACTTTTTTTTTTTGCAAGCTATTGCAACTGAGTTCAACATTTATTCATTTGCTATAGCCATACATGATTTGTGAAAGTTTGATTTGGATCGGAGCTCTATATCATATAGCTGCCATACAAACGATCAATCAGATTTCAAGTCTTTGTATGGAAAAATTTTTTTTTTCCAAGCTATTACAACTGAATTCAACATTTATTCATTTGACATAGCCATACATGATTTGTGAAAGTTTGATTTGGATCGGAGCTCTATATCATATAGCTGCCATACAAACGATCAATCAGATTTCAAGTCTTTGTATGGGAAACTTTTTTGTTTTCCAAGCTATTACAACGGAATTCAACATTTATTTATTTGACATAGCCATACATGATTTGTGAAAGTTTGATTCGGATCGGAGCTCTATATCATATAGCTGCCATACAAACGATCAATCAGATTTCAAGTCTTTGTATGGGAAACTTTTTTGTTTTCCAAGCTATTACAACTGAATTCAACATTTATTTATTTGACATAGCCATACATGATTTGTGAAAGTTTGATTCGGATCGGAGCTCTATATCATATAGCTGCCATACAAACGATCAATCAGATTTCAAGTCTTTGTATGGGAAACTTTTTTGTTTTCCAAGCTATTACAACTGAATTCAACATTTATTTATTTGACATAGCCATACATGATTTGTGAAAGTTTGATTCGGATCGGAGCTCTATATCATATAGCTGCCATACAAACGATCAATCAGATTTCAAGTCTTTGTATGGGAAACTTTTTTGTTTTCCAAGCTATTACAACTGAATTCAACATTTATTTATTTGACATAGCCATACATGATTTGTGAAAGTTTGATTCGGATCGGAGCTCTATATCATATAGCTGCCATACAAACGATCAATCAGATTTCAAGTCTTTGTATGGGAAACTTTTTTGTTTTCCAAGCTATTACAACTGAATTCAACATTTATTTATTTGACATAGCCATACATGATTTGTGAAAGTTTGATTGGGATCGGATCTCTATATCATATAGCTGCCATACAAACGACCGATATGAAAACAAGTCTTTGTATGGAAAAATTTTTTTTTTCCAAGCTATTGCAACTGAATTCAACATTTATTCATTTGACATAGCCATACATGATTTGTGAAAGTTTGATTTGGATCGGAGCTCTATATCATATAGCTGCCATACAAACGATCAATCAGATTTCAAGTCTTTGTATGGGAAACTTTTTTGTTTTCCAAGCTATTACAACTGAATTCAACATTTATTCATTTGACATAGCCATACATGATTTGTGAAAGTTTGATTCGGATCGGATCTCTATATCATATAGCTGCCATACAAA